>JAUCMX010000005.1:4891806-4908836 GCA_033459395.1 Hemibagrus guttatus | reverse complement strand
TACTGCGCCTTGCAGCCCACAGTGACAGGAGAGCCAACTTCACTGTACAAAAACCTACAGAGACCTCAAACATGAAAGTGTTGAAGAATCACAATAAGAAGACTGGAAGCTATGCATAACATCAGCATTTTGATTATTTATTCAATAGAAATGTATGTATGTAACCATATGTGAATACTTTATTTGAATTGAATAGACAAAATATTCTAAGTGAATCCAAATACAGATAGAAATGTTAGGTGTGTGTTTCAAGAAGTCACATGTTCACTCACTCTGCAGTATTAAGTGCAGTTCTCATAAACAATAGTGGCAGGTTTGATGGTTTATTTACTTAATGACAGTGTAAAGATCACATGCTAGAATTTGATTCTGTTCTAGGAATAAAAATGTACATATTGTTAACTCTTTTGACAAGCAGCTGATTAGATTCAGGTTTTTTTACTGAGCATGAGATTTAATGTGTTCATCATGTATGTCTTTGCAGGCTCTTTAATATATTTTTGAGAATTACAGGATACCTGAAGAATGTAAAACTAAGAATAAGAAATGTGAAGGATAAAAACACAGTTGCCATCACACAATCAGGAAATAAATAAGCTCTATTGAAATGGTGCTCCATAATCAATTCTTGAGGTGGATGAGCTACAACAGCTAAACACCACATCGGGTTTCACTCCTGTTCACCAAGAACAGGAATCTAAGACTACAGTGGGCCCAGGATCATATATTAGTGATCCAGGATTCTGTCCTGAACACATAAATTAAAAATGATCAAATAATGTTAAATCATGAGACACAACACAGATCTCTAACTCTAAGATATGATTAAGAGGTGAAGTCAGATGCAGTGCTTGAACGATCAATAAAAAAAAATTATGATTTCTCTCATGTAGATGTAACACAAATTCAATAACCTTAAAATGAATTTTAATGTCTAATTCTTAATTAATCAATATGGCTTTCATTATCACACATGAAAACTCCCATACAGCTTACTGACAAACAGTAAATATCAGTGTGCTCTATACTGCTATTAATTCCTCACTATATGCTCTTACCTCAGCTCTGAAAATAACCTTCATTTCATTCAAAAAAGAAATTATGCACAACACTTTCAAAGATTTGACACAGAAACACAGCTATATAGCACCTGGTCACTAGGTCAAAGTCTTCATCCACATTGTCATCTTCAGTGTTTGCAGTCCGTGGCATTAAAACATTTTTCTGGGATTTTCTGTGTATTCAAAATTAATAATTTCTGTTACATGTAAGAATTGGGGATTTCCTTCTATGCTGACTGTGAAACAGTATTTTGTAATATTGCTTGTAATGTGTCCTTCTCTTCAGTGCAGTTTAATCTTCAAGATGAATCTACATTCAGATGAAATTTAGGGATTTGTTAAACACAATATACACTAGATAGGATGTGTAAATTTCAGTGAAGCATCACACCATTTGTGTAATATTTAGTATATCTAATGTAGATAGGGGACATACCGCGATTATTCCAGACTAAGAGAATATAATGATCTGCTGCATTTATTGCCATCTCCTCAGTAGAACAGAAGTGACATACTGAAAACAGAAGTTGCTTTCGGCTGCTCCCTGTTCGGGGTCGCCACAGCAGACCCAACTGGTCCGCACAACAACTTGGCACAGGTTTTACACCGGATGCCCTTCCTGACGCAACCCTCCCATTTTTCCGGGCTTGGGACCGCATCGCATCCATTAGCTGGAATCGAACCCGGGCCTTCCGCATGATAGGCGAGCAACCTACCACTGAGCCACCAATGCCTCAATCACTAGTGACATCCTGAAAATAAAAGATAAAAAGAATAAAGCCCAAGGATGAAAAATGTTATTGTACACAACACTGAGACTGTCACAGGACCTGAGTAGTAGTAGTAGCTGGTAAGCTGGTAAGCTTTCTCTGGCAGTTGTATGCTTTTTCTGTAATTGTTGTTCCTTAGGGTTCTGTTTGTTCTGCATGTTATTTCAGATCATTACAGAGCCAAGAGCTGACATCACAAGCTAGCAACTAACAAGCTAGCAATCTCACAAAAACACAAGGCCTTGTTGAATAGAATTCCTCAAGCAGGCCAGCAGTGAGTTTACTTGCTCTTCACTGTACTAGCAACAGCACAATGCAACAGCTAGCAACAGCACGATTCAATTCAATTTTATTTGTATAGCGCTTTTAAACAATCGAAATTGTCTCAAAGCAGCTTTGCAGAACATAACAAACATAATAAACATAAAAAACATAGTGCAAAAGTCCTAGATGTTAGGACAAAATCACCCCTAGTGAGCAAGCCTGAGGCTACTGTGGCAAGGAAAGACTCCCTTAGATGGTATGAGGAAGAAACCTTGAGAGGATCCAGACTCAAAAGGGAACCCATCCTCATTTGGGTGACATTGGATAGTTCTGGTTGAAATGGAAATGGTTGCTGTGAGATCATCTCTCATCTACCACACATTGGGTCTGCTTACACACACACACACACACAAACACACACACACACACTTACTGTACAACTTACTGTACATAGTGAGATACGTACCACTGATTCTCACTATAATTACAGGTCATTTATTTTCTTCACTTACATAATTGTATTAACAACATCTTTGATATTATTGTCAAGATCAGCAGATGTTTTTCCAAACCTCATTGAAATACCTAAGAAAGTGGTTGTTATCCTCTGCAATCAAGAAATACTTGTCAATGAAAAAGAAATGTATGTTCACGTGAAAAAGTTAATAATTAATCATTTTAACGTTTCCAGAGAAGCAAAAAACCTTGAGTAAGTGCAAGAATAACAACAGTTTAAGATTGTGGGCTGACTGAATTATAGTGACAACCAAAAAACCAGAACAACATAGAAGCTAGTCTCACCAAGGAGAGAGAACATGGATACATAAACGCTGCCAAAGAAATGAGCATAGCAAAAATATAATGCACTAGGCTCTATTTAATATAACAAACATAACTGTCATAACATCAATCAAAAAACTAGCTAATGGTGCTAGGCTAAGCTAGCAAGAAACACAAGGAGTGACACCTGCGCTCTAACATAGTTTGTCTAGATTTGAAAAAAATAAGTAAATGGTGGAATGTAGGTGCACACACAGTCTTACATGCTCTCAAACCAGTTGGGCTAATATAAGTGTAAAAGGGAGTACAAGCAACAAACAAACAAACATTAGACTAGAATGAAAACACTGAACCAATAGTCTGAAACAATGAACTGCATTTTAAACTGGTAGCTCCACCCCTTTTGGTTTTCTTTTGGGTCTTCTCACTGGTCAAGTGTCACCCAGTTAATGGTGATTGCCACAGAGTCCCACCTATAGGAGGACAGCCACAGACAGATGATCAGAAAACTAAAAATGGAGAAATAAAGAAACAGAGATAGGCGCATGATTGCTTCCATCTGCCTAAGGGAGAATGATGTTCCCCAATCTGGGTCTGGCCTTGTCTCTGCTCAGCCTGGAATTCACAACCATAGATCACAAAATCTTCACATATCCCAACTTTGGAAATTGGGTCAGAGCACAGGGTCAGGCACACTACAGCACTCCTAGAGCAGTGAGGGGATAGAGCCTTTCTAAGGGACCTTGACCACTTAAGCCACCACTGTCCCCCAGAATTGCTTTACAACAACAGACTTCTGTACAGAATCACTACACAAAGGGAATTGTCAGAAGTGGGATTTGAACCCACGCCTCCAGGGAAGACTGCGACCTAAACACAGCGCCTTAGACCACTCGGCCATCCTGACACACGAAACCACCATAGATTGTCAAGCTCAGTAGCTGAACTAATATCATTTAAACAATATCTAATCAGCTTGACAGGTCCTCTGTTAAAGTGCAGGATTCTGTATAGGTTTTGTAGTACCTACAGAAACTAAAACTACACTATTCCAATACTCAACTGTTTTATTTGTTAATACTGATAAATCAAGTGTTGTAAACAGAAATTAGACTGCTAATCTTTGTTACTTAATCAGCTGGTCAACTGGTCAGGTTACACTCCACAGTGGTGGTTAATGGCTCATATAATGTAGGAGGCATTTTTTGTATTGTACAGATTTTGTTTTCTACTGCGTGGCGCTAAACCATAGTATAACTAAAGCTCCTGTGTAATGAGTCTGGGGAATTGGGAATTCCCCAGGGGAATAATGGGGGAAGCACATGGTTTTTGACCGTGCTAAAGGGTTATTTGCTAGGATGTGGATTATGCAGTATGTGGATATGTGCTGTGTTTTCAAGATATAAACTTTATGTACACATGTTGACGAAGGAAGGAGAAGCAAAGATTGAGGCTTTCTTTATTCACTTGAACAAAATAAAGACATTCTGCTTGGATCCACGTTAGTATGCGTTAAATACGTGCTCACTCCTGTTAGCAGCGACAACGGCTTAATGGAAGGCCGTAATAAGAATAATTCTTCTTCTTTCGGCTGCTCCCTTTAGGGATCGCCACAGCAGATCATTTTTCTCCATCGCAATCTGTTCCCTGTATGTCTTCCCATACCACATCCATACATCCCTCCTCCTGGGCCTTACGCTTCTCCTCTTTCCCACTGGTTAAAGCTACAATACCATTGAATTCTTCCATTTAAATCGTACTTAAGCTTGTTGATGAACTGATATGAACTCTTTCTGCCTATTTTATCTCTCTGTGTTTGTGAGCGTCAGTCCCAACGTCCTAAGCACCAAACATGTAGTGTATTTGGGTTGCAATCATGTAGTGCATTTGCAGTTAATTTTCTTTTATTTCTTACTATTAATTAAGACAAGCACAGAAGGTATAGTTTGCGCATGAGATAGGTCGCCTCTCAACATAGCATTAGCAAAGACTACTGCTAATGCAATGGTATCTAGATAAAAAGGCAACTTTGTCAGTACATCAGGCCAGAGCCATGCGTACTGACGCACGCCACTACATATAGCAGCTGCTTTTTCCTGCCAGTATATGGACTGCTGTGATCATATAGTGGTTAGTACTCTGTGTTGTGGCCGCAGCAACCCCGGTTCGAATCCGGGTCACAGCATCGGCTTTTCTGCGTCACCGTTTATTGGGAGGCCTGACCATAGCTGGTGACCCCTTGTCCTTTGTCAAGCACCTTGAAAAGCATAAGCAGGTAGGACCTCGCTTCCCCACATTGCCTGTGGGCCAGTGGCGCAATGGATAACATGTGCTAACCCGCGTTTCGTCCAGCGGCTGATCTACCCTTAGAGTCATGGCTCGAGTAGCCGAATGCTCAGAGAGCTATGAACACTGACTCGTGTAGCAAATTCCTGCGTCACTACTCACTTAACACAAAACAGGTGAACCACCTAAACAGAAACTAGAGTTCAAATCTAATGTTACATTTTAAGTTGGGTGTGCTATTATTATTTTATAAACCATTGTAGTATAGCAAAACAATGAAGATGCAGGTTTATTTGTAGCCTTTTCTACATTCAGACACATGAAAAGATAATTAATGATTAAAATTTATTTATTTTTTTTGTTTTTTTTTAACACAGTGGATGTTTAGATTTCTGAATTATGTACCTTGAAGTCGACCTAATTCAGTTTTGATCCATCATCATTTTGCTTGCAGCTGATTTACATATCTTTTGATATCTCTTTGAAAAGGAGCCCCCACAGTACAGATTGCTCTTGACAAGCAAAACAAAGCAAAACAGACAATTATGATAGAAAAGCAGAAGATTCTTTATCTTTAGGAAATGTTTGACTCTCTGACAAATGACAGAAACGATCTCTGACTAGACGATGTTAAGTAACAGGCTTGTGAACTTTCTTTTTTTGTGGTGCCATTTGATGGATTAGTTGGAAACTACAGATGCATGTGAAACAGAGATTTTGATGTTTTCGTGACCCAAAACATGAGCAGTGTAACTGTTGAAGGATTTAAAGCCAGCAGTCCCTGATTAACATAGACCCAGTAGTCAAAACAAACACAGCCACATCTAAGACTAAAACACAGGAAAATAATCTTACAGAACTCTGCTTTTAAATGTTAATAAATAACAGCATCTGCTAAATAAATGAATGTTATAGTATTAATTCCCACCCTTGTGTTCAAAGGAGCAGAGCCCTGGACCCGAGTCACCCAGAACACATACTAGTACTACAGTGGGATTGGAAGAGAAATGAATGGAGAAAGATGCAAAATGGGTTGAGATGAAATTACTGGTGTTTATTATTAGTGTGTACTTCTATGTTCAATAAGAGGATCAGAGTAAATGGTGAAAGTCATCCAGAGTCATCCAGTGTTGTTTGCGTGTGCAGCTGCATATGGCAAGAATCTTTCAGCAACATTAGTGACACTGTCATGTGAGTGATGCTGTGGGGCGGAGCTTCATGAATCCTGATGATGTTAACATATCAGTGTACAGAAAGAATAGTTTCCTTCAGCTAAGACCATTCACCATGTTCACTGTTATATTCATGTGTCTGTGGCTTTCACTGGGTGAGTAAACATTTTTATTATTGCAAAAATATTATGTTCTGAATTAGACATGAACATGTGTTTTTAAAAAGTAGCAAATTTTGAGTATGATTTGTTTAACACCTTATTATTCTTTATCATTTAAAAAAACAATACACTCTTCCTCTATGACAGGTGACTCCATGGCAGATTCCATAGAGACACTTTTCACTCATAAAGTTGTAGATGAAGGTGATGATGTTACTCTGTCCCTGCAAATACGAATCAAGTTTTGCAACAACAAACTGCCTGCACTGGTACAGACAATATCCCAAATCTAATCCTGAGTTCCTTCTTTATATTTACCAAAGTGGGACAGGAAATCCAGCTGCACTGTACAAAAACTTTCACACAGATTTGCTACATGCCCTTTTGGGGAATTCTCTCTTTTTCTTTCTCAAGATTTATAAAGAGTTTATATTATTATAATGTTTGATTATTACAAGACAGCTCATTCATTCATTCATTCATTCATTCATTCATTCATCTATAACTATTGTATTTTGGCCAGGAAAACCAGAACTTTCTCAGTTACATTAGATAGAAGGTTAAACAGAAAGGTACTCAGTAGTTGGTACCAGTAGGGTCCAGTTGGTACCAATTCTGAACTTTAGTGAAGCTGAGACTCTGTCCAAGTTCAGGAGTTGAATAAAGTTATGTTCTGTAAATTATTATTGTCATAATTTGTGAAAAAAACAAACAAACAAACAAACAAAACCATGCCTTCTTATTCCCAGCAGCTTGTTTTTCTGTAAATTGGGGTAAAGATTTATGGTTGAATAAAAAAATAAATAAATAAATTCAAACAAAATCGACCTTGGTGTGTTAAAGTCTCTTTCCTTTCACCACAAAATGGTGTAGTCTGTTATCTTATTGTTGGCCAAGTACTAGGATTTTGCTTTCATCCCCCAGAGATGCTGACTTCTTTGATTATGAATACGACTTTACACAATTACTTTTATTCAATTCAATTCAATTCAATTTAATTTTATTTGTATAGCGCTTTTAACAAAGAGCATTGTCTCAAAGCAGCTTTACAGAACATAAAAAACAATAAACATACAAACAAACAGTCCTAGATGTTAGACAAAATTTTCCCTAGTGAGCGAGCCTGAGGTGACTCAGGCGACTGTGGCAAGGAAAAACTCCCTCAGATGGTATTAGGAAGAAACCTTGAGAGGAACCAGACTCAAAAGGGAACCCATCCTCATCTGGGTGACACACGGAGAGTGTGATATGAACAATGTCCTTTCTGCATTAGTTGTGTGATGCAGATACAGCATGTGTAGAATGTTATGTGTAAAATGTCCACATAGGGTTGGCAGTGCTGCTTTGAATACTCCAGTCCTCAGAAAGCAGAACCCAGCTGGAGCTGGTCCATCTCTGGATGCCACAGGAGCTGGCACAATCTCTGTGTGACTCGGGGGTGGGTAGAAGAAGGGAAACAAATGGAAAGGGATTAGCGTAGCTGCTATTCATGATATTAGGAGGCACTAGATGATGATGTGCATCAATCGGATGTATTGGAGTACAAGGTTATGGGATTTATTAGGTGTATGCCTGGCTAAAGAGATATGTCTTTAGTCTATGTTTGAACTGGGAGACTGTGTCTGAGCCCCGAACACTGTCAGGAAGACTGTTCCAAAGTTTAGGAGCTAAATACGAAAAAGCTCTACCCCCTTTTGTAGACTTTGATATTCTGGGAACTACCAGAAGTCCGGAGTTTCGAGATCTTAGGGAGCGTGATGGATTGTAATGTGTTAGAAGACCGGCTAGATACGTGGGAGCTAAACCATTTAGAGTCTTGTATGTAAGAAGTGCTAGTTTATAATCAATTCTAAACTTAACAGGTAGCCAGTGCAGGGATGATAATATTGGGGTTATATGGTCATACTTTCTTGACCTGGTAAGGACTCTAGCAGCTGCATTCTGGACTAACTGTAGCTTGTTTATTGAGGATGCAGGACAACCACCAAATAACGCATTACAATAGTCCAGTCTGGAGGTCATGAATGCGTGAACTAGCTTTTCTGCATCAGATACAGATAAAATGTTCCTAAGCTTGGCGATATTTCTGAGGTGGAAGAAGGCTATTTTTGTAATATCGGAAATATGTTTTTCAAAGGACAAACTGCTGTCTAATATTACGCCCAGGTCTTTCACTGTAGCGCTAGTAGTAATAGAACATCCTTCTAAGTACAGGTTGAATTGTGAGAGCTTCTGTGTACTGGTCTTTGGACCAATCAGTAATATCTCCGTCTTATCAGGATTTAGTAATAGAAAATTATCAGTCATCCAGTCTTTAATATCTTTAACACACTCTGTTAATCTAGACAGTTTAGATATTTCATCTGGTTTTGATGAGATATATAACTGTGTATCATCAGCGTAACAATGGAAACTAATCCCATGCCTTCTAATAATGTTGCCTAAGGGAAGCATGTATATTGAGAAAAGCAGAGGTCCTAAAACTGAACCTTGTGGGACCCCATATTCCACTGGCATTACACTGGACATTTCTCCATTTAAATCTACAAAATGGTATCGATCAGACAGGTAGGATCTGAACCATTTTAATGCCTGTCCCTGAATACCTATGTGATTTTGTAAGCGGTCTATGAGAATGTTATGATCTAAAGTGTCGAATGCAGCACTAAGATCAAGTAAAACTAATATTGAGATGCAGCCTTGGTCCGAAGCTAAAAACAGGTCATTTGTGATCTTAACTAGTGCAGTTTCTGTGCTATGATGGGGCCTGAAACCTCACTGAAATTCTTCAAGGATATTGTTTTCCTGTAAGAAGGAGCATAATTGAGTAGACACAACCTTTTCTAATATTTTAGATATAAAGGGAAGGTTTGAAATCGGTCTGTAATTTAATAAGTCATTAGGGTCTAGTTTAGGTTTCTTAAGAAGAGGCTTAACAACTGCCAGCTTGAAAGGTTTAGGGACGTGACCTAAACATAACGAGGAATTAATAATGTTGAGGAGAGGCTCTCCAGCTGTGTGTATCACTTCTTTCAGTAATCTAGTTGGAATTGGATCTAACAAACATATTGTTGAATTAGCCGTGGTGATAAGTTTATACAGCTCTTCCTTACCTATACCTGTAAAGCATTGTAGCTTTAAATGTGGAGCTTTAGGTTGGACTAGATCACCGGATGCTGTCAAAGGTTGAACATCCATTATTTTATTCCTGATACTATCGATTTTGTCGGTGAAAAAGTTCATAAAGTCCTCACTATTAAGCTGTGATGTAGTACTCTCTTCAGATATCTGATGTTTTGTCAGTCTAGCCACTGTACTAAATAAGAATCTGGGATTGTTTTGGTTTATTTCTATAAGTTTGCTCAAATGCTCAGCCCTAGCAGCTTTTAGAGCCTGTCTATAGTTAGACATACTGTCTTTATACGCAATTCTAAAGACTTCTAATTTAGTTTTTCTCCATTTTCGCTCTAGGTTACGGGTTGCTCTCTTGAGGGCGTGGGTGTGACTATTGTACCATGGTGCAGGTGTTTTATCTCTGACCCTTTTTAATCGGATGGGAGCAACAGTGTCTAGTGTGCTGGTGAAAATAGTGCCTATGCTGTTAGTTAATTCATCTAAGTCATCTGTATTTAGGGGTCTGGTGAGAAGTTGAGACAGATCCGGTAGATTACTTGTGAATCTGTCTTTAGTGGTCGGGATAATAGTTCTACCGAGTCGATAACGAGGGGAGACGTGTCTAATATGTTCTACAGGTAGAGTGTACACTAAGAGGTGATGGTCTGTGATATCATCACTTTGAGGTAAAACAGCTATATCAGTGACATCTGTTCCATGTGATATAACTAAATCTAGTGTATGGTTAAAACGATGAGTTGGTCTAGTAATGTTTTGTTTAACCCCAAAAGAATTTAATAAATCCATAAATGCGAGTCCTAAGGCATCATTGGAATCATCTACATGAATGTTAAAGTCTCCTACAATCAACACTTTATCATAATTAATCAGTAGGTCTGAGAGTAAATGTGCAAACTCTTTAAGAAAATCGGCGTAGGGCCCCGGGGGTCTATATACGGTGGCCAGCGCAAGATATAGTAGAGATTTTTTATTCATGTCTGTGAGTGTAACATTAAGGACAAGCGCTTCGAATGAGTTAAACCTGGGTCCTGTTTTTTAAGTAACGTTAAGAGAGTTGCCATAAATAGTTGCAACACCACCTCCACGACCAGTCTGACGGGGCTCATGCTTATAGCAAAAGCCTGACGGAGTGGACTCATTCAGATTAATGAATTCATTTGGCCTAAGCCAGGTTTCAGTAAGGCAGAGTGTATCAAAACTATAATCTGAGATCATTTCATTAACAATAAGTGCTTTCTGTGCAAGGGACCTAATGTTGAGGAGCCCAAACTTTAGAAATTGTTTTTCTTTAATTATTTGGTGTTTTTCAGGTATAACTGTGATTAGATTATTTCGAGGGCTATTAATGAACTTTTATATATAATGCAGTGCCTAAAAACAGACTGTAAATGATTTGTTATTTTAATGCAGTCTAGAACAAATCAGAATGTTTTAATAATCTCTGATTGTACAGTCAAGCTAATTAGTGTCATTTTCAACACATCATCAAGCCTTGAATGCAGTTTGCTTTAAGCAAGAAAGGAAACTGAAATTGCAGGAGGCCTATACATGCAAATTCTGTAAAAATTAATGATCTATAATACATACATTTTTACTGCAACAGAGACAAGCACATTATACCTGCAATAAATAAAAGCAGCTCTGTACATGTTCACCTGCAATGTGATGTTTGTCATGAGATAATGTAAATACTACACCCTTTATTTGTACAGTTTCATGATTAAATGACAAAATAATGATATTAAAATCCAACAATTCAAATGACACTGATTTCAAAATAGATAATAAATAGATGAGAGAAATAAAAGAGGCTGGTTTCTTCCTCTCCACACTGAAATACTCCCCAAAATGTTTGTAATCCTATTTAATAAACAGGTCATTAGGTCTATTTCCATTTCCCATCCTGCACTGCACCAAACTCCACTTCCCACACTGCACACTGACTTATTTAATAGTTCATTTATTTTATTTATGTATTTTTCATGCTATCAGTTTGTATTTGTTTACCATGTGCTCAGGACAAGTTACTCATGTGAGGCTGAGTGTAAAGTCAGAAATCTTCAGTATGAATCAACAATCTGTCAGTAACATTAGTGACACTGTCATGTGATGCTGTGGGTGGAGCTTCATGAACCTTTAAGATGTTAACATATCAGACTACAGAAAGAGCTCAGAATATTTTCATTTATAAGTTCATCCATCATGTTCACTGTTATATTCATGTGTCTGTGGCTTTCACTAGGTGAGTTAACACTGATTTTTCTACATTCAGAAATTGTGTTTAATTAGATTACTTAGTCTTATTAGTTAATTGTGAGTCTGACAATCAATTCTGGCTTGATTGTGTAAATGTTAAAAACTTTATGTTCTTTTCTCTATGACAGGTGACTCCATGGCAGATTCAATAAAACAACTTTTCACTCATAAAGTTGTAGATGAAGGTGATGAAGTTACTCTGTCCTGCAGATATGAATCAAGTGCTACAACAAACAACTACCTGTACTGGTACAAGCAATATTCAAAATCTAATCCTAAGTACCTTCTTTATATTCACCAAAATGGAGATCCACCAAAATCCAACACCACAAGAATGTCTGCTAAAGTTAAAGATAAACAAGTGGATCTGATCATCTCCTCTGCTGCTGTATCAGACTCTTCTCTATACTACTGTGCTCTGCAGCCCACAGTGACAGAAAATCCAGCTGCACTGTACAAGAACTGTGGCACAGTTTTGTTATACTCAAGGCAGTTTTGCTGATGAATTAGAAAAATCATACATTCACACACTCCTAGAGGCAATATGTAATTAAATTAGAAGTGCAAAAAGACATTGAACTATATATACTATCTAAGACCATTCGCTCAGACCAGCATTGAGGTAATTAGGAAATTCTAAAACTAATTAGACTTGGCAGAATATAAGAATTAGACCTGCTCAATGCTGCTTGTTGATGTCTCCTTTCCAACAGAATGGAGTTAGTAAAATTATTGCAATAGTCGTCAACTGAAAAGTGTAGCATGAGCCCATAGAACAGGAAGATGTACGTTTGCAGGGTACAATGAAACTGCATCAGTGCACAACATCCCTAACAAGCGATGATTCTCACTTTGGGTGTGAGAGGTCCAAATCCTGGATGAGCCCTTCCTTTCTCATTAACTCATTGTTTCACAAGACTTGGCTTTTGCTCATCATGTAATCTGAGATTCATGATGTATTTGGCCTAATGCCAAGAACTGTTTATTTGGTTCACACTTGGCTGCTGGGTTCCTGAGGGTTCCAAAAATGTTCTAATCCCACAGGAGCCCTCTCTTTATTGTTAACTTGACTTTGTTTAACCGAGTTCCTTTTGCTGGGAACCCAGTCCATATGAACAGGGAGGCAGAACAGTTGCAGAGTACACTGAACATCCATCAGAGCACAACAAGCCAAACCAGGACATTCTGGCTCGTTAGTCTAGGGGTATGAGTCTCACTTAGGGTGTGAGAGGTCCCGGGTTCAAATTCTGTACGAGCCTGGTCTTACATGGAATGGACTGCATGGGACAACACTAACAAAAAGTTTGAGTTGTTGGTTGGAAGCTTATTTTTCCAAGGAGTTACAGGAGCATAGCTGCTGTTCATAATATTAGCAGGCACTAGATGATAATGTGCATTTAATCAGATGTGCAGGAGCACAAGGTTATGGGATGTATTAAGTGTATGCCTGGCTAAAGAGATATGTCTTTAGTCTACGTTTGAAGTGGGACACTTGGTGCCTGAGCCCCGAACTCTGTCAGGAAGGCTATTCCAAGGTTTAGGAGCTAAATACGAAGACTCTCTACCCCCTTTTGTAGACTTTGATATTCTGGGAACTACCAGAAGTCCAGAATTTTGAGATCTTAAGGAGTGTGGTGGATTGTGACGTGTTAGAAGACTGGCTAGATAAACCATTTAGAGCCTTGTACGTAAGTAGTGATAGTTTATAATCAATTCTAAACTTAACAGGTAGCCAGTGCAGGGATGATAATATTGGGGTTATATGATCATATTTTCTTGACCTAGTAAGAACTCTGGCAGCTGCATTCTGGACTAACTGTAGCTTGTTTATTAAATATGCAGGACAACCACCTAGTAATGCATTACAATAGTCCAGTCTGGAGGTCATGAATGCATGAACTAGCTTTTCTGCATCAGATACAGATAAAAAGTTTCTCAGCTTGGCAATATTTCTAATGTGGAAGAAGGCTGTTTTAGTAATATTGGAAATAGACAAGTTGTTGTCTAATATTACGCTCAGGTCTTTCACTGTCGAGCTAGTAGTAGTAGTACATCCTTCTAACATCATGTGAACATAAAATATTACCCAATGGCCTGTTCAGTTTAGTTGTTGAGTTTTTAAACTGATTTCAACATCTGTTTCCTTTTAGTTTTTCCTTCTTATTTCTTTTTCTGCTTTACAATAATGTAAAGAAAATACAGAAACTAACACAATGACAAAAGCAGCAGTATTGATTGAAAAATGCATCAGTGTTATAAAGACACCACAAACTACCTGGTGTTGTAAATACAATTAAAATATAAGGTCTAATATATAATTACTAATGCAGAGTATGTATATATGTGTGGCTGTATGACCTGTTTGCAGGGTTTTATTTATTAGTGTATTAAGGTTTTTCTCTTCAGTGAACACAAGATGGCGCAGTCACTTATCTTATTGTGGGTCAAGTACTAGTGCACTGACACTCCCCATCCAACCTGATGGAGCTTGAGAGGTCCTGCAGAGAAGAATGGGAGAAACTGCCTAAAAATAGGTGTGCCAAGCTTGTAGCATCATACGCAAAAAAATTTGAGGCTGTAATTGGTGCCAAAGGGGTGCTTCAAGTATTGAGCAAAGGCTGGGAATACTCATGTACATGTGATTTTATTTATTTATTTATTTTTTAAATAAATTTGCAAAGATTTCAAACAAACTTCTTTTACATTGTCATTATGGCATATTGTTTGTAGAATGTTGAGGAAAATAATGAATTTAATTCTTTAGTTCTCTAGGAGAACATGACAGATGTTGCTGTGGCTGAAATCTGAATTCTGCTTTTTCTGTTTCTAATGTATTTTGACACCTCCACTTTAACAACCATGAACATATTTCACCAAAACAATTTGTAAATGTTTTAATTTTTATATAATCTTTCCTGGGTTGTTTAACTACAGAATAAAGGTTGAGTAAAGAGACAAACATGGTGGTAAAAACAATAAAGCTGCTTACAGACTTAGAAACCTTGCTAACTGAGGCAGAGCACAAACTACAAGAATTAATCACTGACCCTTTAATACTACACAACTGTACACATCTGGCCACTTAAGACTAAACTGTAATAAGAATAAATACTCATCTAATGTTATTTCTGTGACAAACAAAAGCACCTGCTGTGTCAGAAACACTGAACTCATCTGAAACTCTGTTTTTATTGTTCTTTCACTTCTGATGCTATCTTGAGTACAGGAACATTTTATTTTTTCTATTTAACTACCTCTAAGCTTGTGTGTTGGTTATGACTGAGCATTAAGGGTTTAATTAAAGTTTGTATAAATATTTCTTCTTTATTCTCAAATAACCTTATTTTCTTACTTATGGTTCTAATAGTAAGCTGCTTTCTGCTGCACACATGACACACAGAGGAAGGAAAACAAACAAAACAAATTTCTACACACAAAAGCAATAAATACCACTGCAACATACATTTAATCCAGTAAAACTGTCTTAAATAGAATTTCACAGAACAATGAGGAAATGGAATTGAGTAAATGGTATGAGTGAATCCATGGCTTCTTAGGACTATATTTTATTATTATTGCAAAATATTTCTACAAAGATTTATATAAGCAGTATCTAGAACAGCACAGTTGTCATGAATATGCATAAATACAAGTGGGTGGAGCTAGAGGTGGAGATGTACATCAAATAGTAACACTGGCATTCATTTCTAAAGCTAGAGGTTTGAACTAAACACTCGGGAAAACAATGTTGTTCCTCTTCGTGGTGTTTTTCACTCTTGCTGATGTTGGTAAGTCATATACACTGCACACAAAATATTATTTTTTTCTAATTAAGAAGACACAATTTTTCATGTGAAATGTGTGTTTATGATTAAAATGTCACAATATTGTTGTAATGTTTTTATAGCAGAGGCTGCTGACAATAGCATTAAACCAGATCAAACCAATGTATTTTCAAGGAAGGCAGCAACATCTCACTGTCCTGCACATATACTGGATCAGTTTACAGTCTCCACTGGTATCGACAAAAACCTGGATCAAGACCTGAGTTTCTGCTGCTTATTATTGAAGCCAGTGAAATGGGCACTGAGGCTCAACCACCTCATCCACGATTGTCCATAAAACTAGATAAAACAAATAAGAAAGTGGATCTGATCATCTCCTCTGCTGCTGTATCAGACTCTGCCTATACTACTGTGCTCTGGGCCCACAGTGACAGGAAATCCAGCGCACTGTACAAAAACCTTCACACAATTTTGTCACACAGTTTTGTAAAAGCAGCTCTTCCAATGCTTTAGAGAAAGTTACATGCTAGTGTGTTAAGGTTTTTCTCTTAGTGAACACAAGATGGCGCAGTCGCTTATCTTTTTGTGGGTCAAGTCTAGAGCACCACACAACCTGCTCACATTCTCTGAGATGATGATGCTACTTTTCACAGTAAAACCTTTGTGACATAGAGTATACTTGTTCTTCTATCAACATACTGCTGATATAATACCCCAACCCTGCCCTGGTTACTCTTAGTGCCTAAGCTAATTTCAGAGAAGAAATACTAAACTGTCATAGGAATAAGTACAGTAAAAAGTTTTATTTTTCATATTTAACTGTTCAGCTGAGCATTTACAGTTTAATTAAGCCTTAATAATCAAATTTTAAAGAAACTCTTATTCTCAAATAAACCATATTTTTTCCACTTGCTGCTTCTAACATTAATCGCCTGCTGGGGTTTACACAACAATTCTCTAATTTACAGAATCAATACATATATAATTATGTGATATGTTCAATGTTCAAGAATGTAATTATTAGAAATATTTTACTAGATTTAAAATTTAAACATTTTCATCTGGACAGGTTCTGAATGTAAAGCCAGGATGTTTCAGTAAGAATCAACAATCTGACAACAACATTGGTGACACTGTCATGTGATGCTGTGGGGTGGAGCAATTTTGAAGCTTTATGGGGTTAACATATTAGATTACAGAAAGATCTCGACTATTTTCAAGTGAATTGAAATAAAATTGTATTTTTCATATGTAACTATCTCTCCCTGTGTTGTTAGAGCCTTCCAGTCCACCTCACTCCTGAATGTAAAGCCAACACTGCTGACACTTCATGTGATGCTGTGGGGTGGAGCTTCATGAA
>JAUCMX010000005.1:4853244-4891306 GCA_033459395.1 Hemibagrus guttatus | reverse complement strand
TTCAGGGCATTCAAAACAAGGAAAAAAAAAAAAAGCAATGTTTTTATTTTGTAAAGGTCGTGGCTCTCATTGTATTTTTATTTTTTTACAAGAAACACATTCTACTGTTGATGCTGCTGCTTCTTGGTCGAGTCAGTGGGGAGATAAAGTGTTATTAAACCATGGATCCTCCCACTCTGCAGGGACTGCAATTATATTTAATAATTGTCCAGGGAAAATGATCTGTCAAAACTGACCTCAGTGGACATTGGATTGCAGTTGTTTTGGATATTGAATCCATCTTTTTTATTTTGGTTAATGTTTATGGACACAGTAATGCAAAACAAAATCAACAGCTTTTCAATGACGTTTCTTCTTTAATTCATGATTTTAAGAGATTGTACCCAACTGATAATATGTTAATGTTACACCAGATGATACACTCGATAGGTTTCCACCTTAAAGCAATAGCCCTCAACCAAACTCTGTACTTAACCATTTTTGCAATAATCTTAAAGTTATGGATGTATGGAGACATCTTAACCCTGACATCAAACAGTTTTCTGGGTTTAGACACAATGCCTCCAGTAAATCAAGGACTGATTATTGGCTCATTTCAGATCATGTGTTACATTTTGTTAATCTTCTTCTTCTTCTTTCGGCTTCTCCCTTCAGGGGTCGCCACAGCGAATCATCTCTCTCCACCTATCCCTATCTTCTGCATCCTCAACCCTTGCACCCACTAGCTTCATATCCTCATTAATTACATCCATATACCTCCTCTTTGGCCTTCCTCTTTGCCTCCTGCCTGGCAGCTTCATGTCCAACATTCTCCTACCAATATACTCACTCTCCCTCCTCTGAACATGTCCAAACCATCTTAATCTGGCCTCCCTAACTTTGTCCCCCAAACGTCCAACATGAGCTGTCCCTCTGATGTACTCGTTCCTAATCCTGTCCAACCTTGTCACTCCCAAAGAGAACCTCAACATCTTCAGCTCTGCTACCTCTAGCTCTGACTCCTGTCTCTTCCTCAGTGACACTGTCTCTAAACCATACAGCATGGCCGGTCTCACCACTGTCCTGTACACCTTCCCCTTGATTCTCGCTGATATTTTCTGATCACAAAGAACTCCCGACACCTTTCTCCACCCATTCCAACCTGCCTGCACTCGCTTCTTTACCTCTTTCCCACACTCTCCATTACTCTGGACTGTTGACCCCAAGTACTTAAACTCCTGTACCTTCTTCACCTCTTCACCCTGTAACCTTACTGTTCCACTTCCCTCCCTTTCATTCACACACATGTACTCAGTCTTACTACGACTGACTTTCATCCCTCTTCTCTCCAGCGCAAACCTCCACCTCTCCAGGTTTTCCTCCACCTGCTCCCTGCTCTCACTACAGATCACAATGTCATCTGCAAACATCATTGTCCAAGGAGACTCCTGTCTGACCTCCTCTGACAACTGGTCCATCACTATAGCAAACAGGAAGGGGCTCAGAGCCGATCCCTGATGCAGTCCCACCTCCACTTTGAACTCCTCTGTCTGACCTACAGCACACCTCACCACTGTCCTGCTCCTCTCATACATGTCCTGCACCACTCTGACATACTTCTCTGCTACTCCTGTCTTCCTTGTTACTTGTTACATTTTGTTAATGATTGCTCTATTTCACCAGCACCTCTAACAGATCACTGTGCCATCATCAGATCTCACACAGTAAGGGATATTGGAAATTTAATTCTGATTTGCTTGAAAATGAGGGATTCTGTGCTAAAGTAAAAGATTTAATTTATGAAAATTAAAAATAGTAATGATTTCATTTTTGTTTATTTTTCTTCTTTTATTTTATTTGTGAATATATTTTTGGTTATACTGTGTTGAGCCCTTCATGTTAATCTTTTCATGCAATATGAATGTATTTGCCTTTGTTATAACCTAAAGTTTTGTATTCAATAAAAAAAAAAAAAATAGGCTCACATTTGTGATGTCATCATATAAGGACTTAAATAAATGACATGTAATCCCCAATGTGAACACAGGGAGTCGTGTTCAAATACTGCTAATTATTATTAGGGGAAAAAAGGTGCTGGTACGTAGAAAACTTAGAGGCCAGTTGTCGTCATCCTTGTAATCGCTGAGCTCTCTGTTGTAGTTGAGCTCATCTTGTGGAAACACAAATGTCTCCCTCCGTCTCCCTGTGTCAAAGTAGATGAACAGACAATGCATCACATCTAATAACATCTCATAAAAGGAAGAAGAAACCCTTATTTTAATAGCACTGTGTCAGTTTTGTAAAGCAGGAAAGCCTCACTATTAAAACAAGAAGTATTTACACAAGTTATATTACTGTAATCTTCTATAACAGTGCATAAAAACTCAGGATTTACATTTTAGCTGCATTTATAAGTGTTATACAGGGCTCTTACGGTATCACGGCTTCACTGTCAGTCACACTGGGCACTTATGTCAATGCTCAAAAGTATCTTCCCCCAAAAAATGCAGATTAAAATACATTTCTATTACAGTGTATTTCTTTATCAGTTTCTTACTCCAGCGCTTCACATCCCCTTTGAGTCCATTTGTGCCTCCTTTCAAAAATGACACAACTCCTAACTATTTTATTCATGACAGCTATAAACAAAGCCTTGCTGAACAGAATTGACACAAACAGCCTGATATTTATGGCTAAGCTGTACTGTACATTGCCACACTAGCTCCATTTATTTCTACCGATTGGTTTTGCTCATCTAGCTGCCTTTCCTCACAGCCCCTTCCTCTCTCCGCTTTAACACCTCAACAAACACGGACAATGAAAAATCCTAAAAATAATAAGCTACTTCATGTTATTGTAAGCATTTTAACTTGTTCAATTCACTCTATTAAAAAAAACCTATAAACACTGAAAAACAATTACTTAGCAACATGCTAACTAGCCGTCTAGCTAATCTTTGCTAATATTCCCCGACTTGACTTAGTAAAGTTTAGCAAACGTTAAGTAAACATTCCGACTTTCATGAAAAGCTCATGTTAACATATCTGAAAACATTAACACTGTCTTGGGAAATAAAGAAAGTTGTATAGAGTAGAAACGGGAAAACAGCTACATTTTCTAGCGCGGTAAAGTTAGACACTTTAGGGACCGTCTGCAAATTTACCTCTCAGTACAAAACGAAGTCCAATAATTAATACAAATTATGTTTACAAAACCATGGGGGCATTGTTGGCTCAGTGGTAGGTTTCTCGCCTAACAGGCAGAAGGCCCAGGTTCGATTCCCAGCCAATGCCTCAACTCCAGTCACTGGATACCGTGCCGGTCCCAAGCCCGGAAAAATGGGAGGATTGAGGCAGGAAGGGCATCTGGTGTAAAACGTGCCAATTTGTTGTGCGGACCGGTTGGTCTGCTGTGGCGCAACCATGTTTACAAAGCCATGGTAAATGAATTGTGGGCAAACTGGCTGAAAATATTTAGCAAATATGTCACCTTAGACAATACCTCCCATAATGTATGTACAGTACACAAATATTTTTAGAAAATAAAATACAGAAATTCATCAGAATTGGGTTAGTCATGTTCTGACCAGGGTTGCTGCGGCCACAATGCAGAGTACTAACCACTATACGATCACAGCAGTCCATACACTGGCAGGAAAAAGCAGCTGCTATACACAGTGGCATGCGTCAGTACACATGGCTCTGGCCTGATGTACTGACAAAAGTTGGCTTTTTATTTAGATACAATTGCATTAGCAGTAGTCTTTGCTAATGCTATGTGGAGAGGCGACCTAACTCATACGCAAACTATACCTTCTGTGCTTGTCTTAATTAATAGTAAGAAAAAAAATTAAAAATTAACTGCAAATGCACTACATGATTGCAACCCAAATACACTACATGTTTGGTGCTTAGGACGTTGGGACTGACACTCACAAACACAGAGAGATAAAAAAGGCAGAAAGAGTTCATATCAGTTCATCAACAAGCTTAAGTACGATTTAAATGGAAGAATTCAATGGTATTGTAGCTTTAACCAGTGGGAAAGAAGAGAAGTGTAAGGCCCAGGAGGAGGTGTATGGATGTGGTACAGGAAGACATGCAGGGGATTGGTGTGACAGAGGGAGATGCAGTGGACAGATTGAGATGGAAAAAAATGATCCGCTGTGGCAACCCCTAAAGGGAGCAGCCGAAAGAAGAACGGTATTGTATCTTTGGTTATGTAAGGTGTTGCGCAATGAATACAACACCAAGAATTGCTGACTGTAATCCGTGACCCTTTTCGGATTCCGTTAAGGAACAGTTCAAAGGCTTTCCGACCGCTACTAGTTTTGCTGGCGATCCAATAAAGCCAAGTTCCCATACCAGGAGTTGAACTCAGACCACCTGGGTGAAAACCAGGAATCCTGACCGCTAGACCATATGGGACACAAACGTGCTGCAAAAGCCTCGGAAGAGGGTGCTTCAATTGGGGGACAAACTGGGACGATTCACGGGCGAGCTGAAGTCAGCCGTTTCACTCGGCAAGCAAGCAGTTTGAGCTCTGTCGCGGTCAGCAAGCGGTACCGTCCAGAACTTTGCATGGGAACGCTGCATTGCAGAGCACAAAGCGGTCACGGCTCTCCAAGCATTCGGCTACTCGAGCCATGACTCTAGGGGTAGCTCAGAAGCTGGATGAAGTGTGGGTTAGTAAACCTGGTGCAGTAAGCCAGAGTGCTACCCAGTACAGGACTCTCCACATTTCAGAGATTACGAGCTCTGTTACTCTGCCGGAAATTCAGTCGCTGGAGTCTGTTGCACACCTTTGGACTGGGCTAAAAGGAGCCGAGCTAGCCAGAAGTCGAACCTAGAGTCTTTTGATCCGTAGTCAGACACGTTATCCATTGCGCCACTGGCCCACAGGCATGGAGGGGAAGCGAGGTCCCACCTGCTTATGCTTTTCAAGGTGCTTGACAAAGGACAAGGGGTCGCCAGTCATGGTCAGGCCTCCCATTAGACAGTGATGCAAAAAAGCCGATGCTGTGACCCGGATTCGAACCGGGGTTGCTGCGGCCACAACGCAGAGTACTAACCACTATACGATCACAGCAGTCCATATGAGAGTAGGAAACAACAGCTGCTATACGTAGTGGTGTGCGCCAGTATACACGGCTCTGGTTTGATGTACTGACAAAAGTTGGCTTTTTATCTATATACGATTGTATTAGCAATAGTCTTTGCTAATGCTTTGTTGAGAGGCGACCTAACTCATATGCAAACTATACCTTCTGTGCATTTAACCCAAATACACTAAATGTTTGGTGCTTAGGACTTTGGGATTGACGCTCACAAACACAGAGAGATAAAATAGGCAGAAAGAGTTCATATCAGTTCATCAACAAGCTTAAGTACGTTTTAAATGGAAGAATTCAATGGTATTGTAGCTTTAACCAGTGGGAAAGAGGAGAAGCATAAGGCCCAGGAGGAGGTGTATGGATGTGGTGTGGGAAGACATGCAGGGGACAGATTAAGATGGAAAAAAAAGATCCTCTGTGGTGACCCCTCAAGATGGCTGCAAGAAGAAGATGAAGAAGAATTCTTATTACGGCTTTCCATTAAGCTGTTGTCGCTGCTAACAGGAGTAAGCACGTATTTAACGCATACTAATGTGGATCCAAGCAGAATGTTTTTATTTTGTTCAAGTGAATAAACAAAGCCTCAATCTTTGCTTCTCCTTCCTTCGTGAACATGTGTACATAAAGTTAATATCTTGAAAACACAGCACATATCCACATACTGCATAATCCACATCCTAGCAAATAACCCTTTAGCAAGGTCAAAAACCATGTGCTTCCTCATTACCAACGTCACCTGACTCATTACACAGGAGCTTTAGTCATACTATGGTTTAGCACCACGCAGTGGACAACAAAATCTCTACAATGCAAAAAATGGCTCCTACCTTATATGAGCCATTAACCACCACTGTGGAGTGTAACCTGACCAGTTGACCAGCTGATTAAGTAACAAAGATTAGCAGTCTAATTTCTGACTACAACACTTGATTTATCAGTATTAACAAATAAAACAGTTGAGTATTGGAATAGTGTAGTTTAGTTTCTGTGGTACTACAAAACCTATACAGAATCCTGCACTTCAACAGAGGACCTGTCAAGCTGATTAGATATTGTTTAAATGGTCTTAGTTCAGCTACTGAGCTTGACAATCTATGGAGGATCAATGAGTCAGGATGGCCGAGTGGTCTAAGGTGCTGTGTTTAGGTCGTGGTCTCCTCTGGAGGCGTGGGTTCAAATCCCACTTCTGACAATGGGTTCTACCCTTTGTGCAGTGATTCTGTACTGGGTCTGTTGTGCATTGAAAGACAATTGGTCCTTGATCAGCAGAATGTGGTTAAAGCAACATGTTAGATCCCTGAGCAAGGCTCTTTATCCTCACTGCTCCAGGAGTGCTATATCATGTCTGACCCATATTTCCACCATTGGGATATGTGAAGAATGTATTTCATTTGTGACAAATAAAGGCTTCTTCTCTATATATGTATGAACATAGATGTGAGAAAAGTGCTCCTTTATTTTAAAGTTCTTGAGGTGATGTAAGAAGGTCTATTGTGCTGTTGTCAGCATGTGTTCTGTGGCTGTGAATTTCAGGTGGTGCTGAGCAGAGACAAGGCCGGACCCAGGGAACTTGTGGGGCACAGCAGGATTGGGGAACATCATCCTCACTTAGGCAGACGGAAGCAATCATCATCACAGCCCAACAAACTCCATGATCTTTCTCTCTCTCTCTCTCTCTCTCTCTCTATATATATATAGATAGATAGATAGATAGATAGATAGATAGATAGATAGATATCAATGTCCTTCTCTTCTTTAGGGGCAACAACCTCACCAAATATCATAGATAGGTACAAAGTATGATTGTCATGTGACACTGTGATTGAATGCATGTGCTCCTATCTCTGTTTCTTTATTTCTCCATTTTTAGTTTTCTGATCATCTGTCTGTGGCTGTCCTCCCATAGGTGGGACTCTGTGGCAATCACCATTAACTGGGTGACACTTGACCAGTGAGAAGACCCAAAAGAAAACCAAAAGGGGTGGAGCAACCAGTTTAAAATGCAGTACATTGTTTCAGACTATTGGTTCAGTGTTAGCATGCTAGTCTAATGTTTGTTTGTTTGATGCTTGTACTCCCTTTTACACTTATATTAGCCCCACTGGTTTGAGAACATGTAAGACTGTGTGTGCACCTACATTCCACCATTTACTTATTTTTTTCAAATCTAGACAAACTATGTTAAAGCGCAGGTGTCACTCCTTATGTTTCTTGTTAGCTTAGCCTAGCACCATTAGCTAGTTTTTGATTGATGTTATGACCGTTAGGTTTGTTATATTAAATAGGGCCTAGTGCATTATATTTTTGCTATGCTCATTTTTTTGCAGTGTTTATGTATCCATGTCCTCTCTCCTTGGTGAGACTAGCTTCTATGTTGTTCTGGTTTTATGGTTGTCACTATAATTCAGTCAGCCCACAATCTTAAACTGTTGTTATTCTTGCACTTACTCAAGGTTTTTGCTTCTCTGGAAATGTTATAATGATTAATTATTAACTTTTTCACGTGAACATACATTTCTTTTTTCTTGACAAGTATTTCTTGATTGCAGAGGATAACAACCACTTTCTTAGGTATTTCAATGGGGTTTGGAAAAACATCTGCTGATCTTGACAATAATATCAAAGATGTTAATACAATTATGTAAGTGATGAAAATGAATTACCTGTAACTATTCTGTATAATTCTGTAAGGATTCTGTATAATAGTGCTGTATGTGCTGAACTTTACACTCTCTCTCTCTCTCTCTCTCTCTCTCTCTCTCTCTCTCTCTCTCTCTCTCTCTCTCTCTCTCTCTCTCTCTCTCTACCTCTCTCTACCACTCTCTACCACTCTCTGTCTCACACATACATCTATTGCAAAATTATGGCATCCCAGAACAAGGTTGGATTTAGTTAAAATGATGATGTTAAAAGAGCAATGATGATAGTAATATTTAATATATAGTAGTCTTGGTGAACAGTCCACGGTCATTAAGCCTGTACCCACTGTAGCCTCAGATTCCTGTTATTGGCTGTAAGGAGCAGAATCCAATGAGCTCTTCTGCTGTTGTAGCTTCACCTAAAGGTTCAGTGTGTTGTGCCTTCTGAGATGCTGTTTTTATCACCATGGTTGTAAAGAGTAATTATTTGACTGATTATTGCTTTCCTCTCAGCTCCAACCAGTCTGGCAATTCTCCACTGGTCTCTGCGAGCAACAAGACATATTCCTCTGCAGAACTAACACTTGCAGGAGGTTTTTGTTTTTCACACCATTTCATCTAAATTATAGAGACTGTTATATGAAAAATCCATAGACTTGGTAGGAAAAAGTGTAGATATTCTATTTTTCTTTTGCTTTGTTTAAAATATTGTTGGCAGTTTACAATACATGGAAACAATAAATCAGGTGTTTCACCAATGTATGTTATGGCCCTGTAAAAATGACTTATGTTGTATTATATATCACATATTATGAACAGTAAATATGCCATGAGCAGTAAGTTGGTAATAGCAGTATGGTGATGGAATTCCTGAAGACATTTTACAGGGCTGTAATACCCTGTAATATCCTGTAAGCCCTGCAGGTACTGAAATATAACATGAATAGTACATCATACCTATTTATAATTCTAAATAATAATGTAGCAGTCAGGATATGTGGTTTCCTAACTGTTGTGGTTTTGCATGCAGTGCTGGTTCCTTTACAACGGCTATACTGTGCTCTGTCTCTCTGTCTGTGTGTGTGTGTGTGTGTGTGTGTGTGTGTGTGTGTGTGTGTGTGTGTGTGTGTGTGTGTGTGTGTGTGTGTGTGTGTGTGTGTGTGTGTGTGTGGGGCGCGTGTGTGTGTGTGTAAGCAGACCCAATGTGTGGTAGATGAGAGATGAGTACAGGAACCATTTCCATTTTAACCAGAACTATCCGATTTCACCCAAATGAGGATGGGTTCCCTTTTGAGTCTGGATCCTCTCAAGGTTTCTTCCTCATACCATCAAGAGAGTTTTTCCTTGCCACAGTAGCCTCAGGCTTGCTCACTAGAGATGATTTTGTCTAACATCTAGGACTTTTGCACTATGTTTCTTATGTTTCTTGTGTTTTGTAAAGGTGCTTTGAGACAATGTCTGTTGTTAAAAGTGCTATATAAATTAAATTTAATTGAATTGTGCTGTTGCTAGCAGCTCATGAAGTACAGTGAACAGCAAGTAAACTCACTGCTGGCCTGCTTAAGAAATTCTATTCAACAAGGCCTTGTGTTTTTGTGATATTGCTAGCTTGTTAGTGGCTTTATTCTTTTTCTCTTTTATTCTCAGTATATCACTTCTGTTCTACTGAGGCGATGATGTTAAGTGCAGTAGATAACTATATTCTCTTAGTGTGGAATAACTGGGGTATGTCCCCTATCCACATTAGATATACTAAATAGTACACAAATGGTGTGATGCTTCACTGCAGTGTACACATCCTATCTAGTGTATATTGTGTTTAACAAATCCCTAAATTTCATCTGAATGTAGATTCATCTTGAAGATTAAACTGCACTGAAGAGAAGGACACATTACAAGCAATATTACAAAATACTGTTTCACAGTCAGCATAGAAGGAAATCCCCAATTCTTACATGTAACAGAAATTATTCATTTTGAATACACAAAAAATCCCAGAAAAATTTTTAATGCCACAGACTGCAAACACTGAAGATGACAATGTGGATGAAGACTTTGACCTAGTGACCAGGTGCTATATAGCTGTGTTTCTGTGTCAAATCATTGAAAGTGTTGTGCATAATTTCTTTTTTGAATGAAATGAAGGTTATTTTCAGAGCTGAGGTAAGAGCATATAGTGAGGAATTAATAGCAGTATAGAGCACACTGATATTTACTGTTTGTCAGTAAGCTGTATGGGAGTTTCATGTGTGATAATGAAAGCCATATTGATTAATTAAGAATTAGACATTAAAATTCATTTTAAGGTTATTGAATTTTGTGTTACATCTACATGAGAGAAATCATACATTTTTTTTATTGATCGTTCAAGCACTGCATCTGACTTCACCTCTTAATAAATATCTTAGAGTTAGAGATCTGTGTTGTGTCTCATGATTTAACATTATTTGATCATTTTTAATTTATGTGTTCAGGACAGAATCCTGGAGCACTAATATATGATCCTGGGCCCACTGTAGTCTTAGATTCCTGTTCTTGGTGAACAGGAGTGAAACCCGATGTGGTCTTTAGCTGTTGTAGCTCATCCACCTCAAGAATTGATTATGGAGAACCATTTCATTAGATCTTATTTATTTCCTGATTGTGTGATGGCAACTGTGTTTTTATCCTTCACATTTCTTATTCTTAGTTTTACATTCTTTCAGGTATCCTGTAATTCTCAAAAATAAATTAAAGACCCTGCAAAGACATACATGATGAACACATTAAATCTCATGCTCAGTAAAAAAACTGAATCTAATCAGCTGCTTGTCAAAAGAGTTAACAATATGTACATTTTTTTTCCCTAGAACAGAATCAAATTCTAGCATGTGATCTTTACACTGTCATTAAGTAAATAAACCATCAAACCTGACACTATTGTTTATGAGAACTGCACTTAATACTGCAGAGAGAGTGAACATGTGACTTCTTGAAACACGTACCTAACATTTCTATCTGTATTTGGATTCACTTAGAATATTTTGTCTATTCAATTCAAATAAAGTATTCACATATGGTTACATACATACATTTCTATTGAATAAATAATCAAAATGCTGATGTTATGCATAGCTTCCAGTCTTCTTATTGTGATTCTTCAACACTTTCATGTTTGAGGTCTCTGTAGGTTTTTGTACAGTGAAGTTGGCTTTCCTGTCACTGTGGGCTGCAAGGCGCAGTAGTACAGTGCAGAGTCTGATACTGAAGCAGGAGAGATCTCCAAATCCACACGCTTCAGACTCTTATGAACTTTAGCAGACAAACGAGGACAAGGAGTATCGCCTGTCTGATTCGCTCCCGATTCTGTCAATAGAACGAGGAATTCTGGTGCTGCATTGGAATATTGTCGATACCACTGTAGATTGTTCATAGAAACAGTGTACTCATAATCACAGGAGAGTGTAACTGCTTGCTCCTCTTTACCATAGACAGCAGAAGATGTTGGAGTAATGCTGTCCTGTGTGCTCTCACCTGAAGAGGACATTTATTTCAGAATATTATAATTCTATATTATACAGTATACATACAGTACATGCTTACAATCTAAAACACTCACACATGGAAACATTTCTTTACTAGTTATAAAACATTTAAACTAGATATGTGGGATAAATAAAATATAAGATTAGCTAGGAACATGGTAAAAAACAGAATCTTACAGAGAACCATCATGCTTTACTTTCCTCTAATCTTCTGTAAGTCTCCTCTTTATGTTACTGTAAATGTCAAGTGTCCTTCTACTCTGTCTTCAGTGGAGCATCTAAGCATTTCCTGTGTACAAAGCCTCAACTGCAGCTTCCCTCTGTTTTAACCAATCAGAGTGCAGGATGTGCCACATTATGTAAATGACACACACTTTTCTAATCTACAAAATATATTGTTGTAATTACAATTGTAAGGCTTCATATACTCTTTATTGTATTTGTAGTTTTATCTCAAATATTACAAGTGGAAATTTCTGTAAAATGAAAAGGAGACAATATTATCATGTAACCTTGTATAAACTCCAAATGTTATTGAGCACTTATGAATGTTGCTTTGCATGTCACTTTATTATGTGGACAACAAATATGCATTCATCAAATGTATGTATTAGATCTTTTGCTTGCACTGTGCTTTTTTTAGGCAGTTTGCTTTTATATGACGCAGTTTTAGCCCAACATAAGCTAATAGACAGAGGTCTTACATTTGTCTCAAGAACAATCTAATATAAAGTGGAGATCATTGTTGTCCAGATGATTAAAAGTTTTCTAGAGCCTGTGGCTGCAAAACAACCGAATCATCACCCCTCCACCATCATGACACTTGGTATGAGGTGTTTGTTGTGATAAACTCTGTTTGGCCTTTACCATACATGAAAGTATGCATGATAATAAACCATCAGTACAAAGAATATTGTTTCAGAATTTGTTAAGATGCAAATTTGCAAATCATGATGCCATGTTTTTTCTTTTTGACATCTTTTTGGAGAAAATGGGTGTTTTCCTAACTTCTGCATAATCTGACCTATTTGAGTACTAAAATGAATGAAACCAAGCTACAAATAGAGATTAAAAAGATCAAGGGGAGGCAAGTCAGGTAGAAGGGGGAGGTGATATTCACAAAACTGGGGGTTATATAAATGTACACTTTTTGGTAATGTTCCTTGACTGAAGTAAGAGAGACCCTAATGATGATTTCAGTGGTTTTCACAATATGCTGTAGTGTCTTGTGCTCTGAGATAGAATGCATTTTCATATTAAACAACAGTATAGCTGCACATGATGCTATTTCCCTGAATGTAGTGATGAGGATGGGAGAGATGTGTTTTAATTTCCTGTAGAGACAGGATAGCAGACACTTCTGGGATTTCCGAAATCTTTTCCCAAATCAACAGTGATGTAGTTGTTTTAATTTGTGGATTGTTGCTTTAAGCCTCTTCTTCTTCTCTCTGCATGTGGACATGTCATTTTGCTGATGAGACTCAACACTATAGCGTCATCAGCAAATCTAAAGATGTTGTTTTGAGTTGCTTGAGTTGTGAGTCAGCAGTGATCATGGTCTCAGTATCTAAAGAAATACCTAAGAACACTGAATAGCAAAACAATCTAAAACTACGCTTAAAAGTTAATATATTAATAATTCATTTAAAAAAAAAGTATCATACCATTAAAGAATGCCAAATATTCACCTAATTTCTATTTTTCAGGGTCTGCTGAGCTGCCAGACCAAGACATCAGGTAGGATTGCTGCCTCACAATTCCATGGTCTCCAGTTCAAGATTGAGCTCAGGTTCCTGTCTGTGCAGTGGCCCGCTGTATCCCCATGGGCTTCCTATGGTTTTATAGTTTTCTCACATTCCTCCCTCATTCCCAGTGTTTCCAAGAAGTGGGATTTTATATAAATTGCAAGAGAAACAGAATTCCCCAAATATGGCATGCAAATTAAAAATTATCAGTAGAACTGCTCTCAGTATAACAAAACTGTGTGAAGGTTTTTGTACAGTGCAGCTGGATTTCCTGTCACTGTGGGGTGCAGAGCACAGTAGTATAGAGCAGAGTCTGATACAGCAGCAGAGGAGATGATCAGATCCACTTGTTTATCTCCATGAACTTTAGCAGACATTCCATGGGGGACAGTGGAACTTTTATCTCCACTTGCAGTAACATAAAGAAGGTACTCAGGTTTAGAGTTCATATATTGCCTGTACCACTGCACATTATATATGTTACCACTGAAGCCTTTGTAGCTGCAGGACAGAGTAACATCATCACCTTCCTCTACAACTTTGTGAGTGAGAAGTGGCTCTATTGGATCTGCCATGGAGTCACCTGTCATAGAGAAGAGAACATAATGTTTTAAAATAATTTAATAATATGATATTACGTAAATCATACCCACAATATGCTACTTTTTATAAACACGTGTGTTCATGTCTAATTCAGAACATAGTATTTTTGCAATAATAAAAATGTTTACTCACCCAGTGAAAGCCACAGACACATGAATATAACAGTGAACATGGTGAATGGTCTTAGCTGAAGGAAACTATTCTTTCTGTACACTGATATGTTAACATCATCAGGATTCATGAAGCTCCGCCCCACAGCATCACTCACATGACAGTGTCACTAATGTTGCTGAAAGATTCTTGCCATATGCAGCTGCACACACAAACAACACTGGATGACTCTGGATGACTTTCATCATTTACTCTGATCCTCTTTATTGAACATAGAAGTACACACTAATAATAAACACCAGTAATTTCATCTCAACCCATTTTGCATCTTTCTCCATTCATTTCTCTTCCAATCCCACTGTAGTTCTAGTATGTGTTCTGGGTGACTCGGGTCCAGGGCTCTGCTCCTTTGAAGACAAGGGTGGAATTAATACTATAACATTCATTTATTTAGCAGATGCTGTTATTTATTAACATTTAAAAGCAGAGTTCTGTAAGATTATTTTCCTGTGTTTTAGTCTTAGATGTGGCTGTGTTTGTTTTGACTACTGGGTCTATGTTAATCAGGACTGCTGGTTTTAAATCCTTCAACAGTTACACTGCTCATGTTTTGGGTCACTAAAACATCAAAATCTCTGTTTCACATGCATCTGTAGTTTCCAACTAATCCATCAAATGGCACCACAAAAAAAGAAAGTTCACAAACCTGTTACTTAACATCGTCTAGTCAGAGATCGTTTCTGTCATTTGTCAGAGAGTCAAACTTTTCCTAAAGATAAAGAATCTTCTGCTTTTCTATCATAATTGTCTGTTTTGCTTTGTTTTGCTTGTCAAGAGCAATCTGTACTGTGGGGGCTCCTTTTAAAAGAGATATCAAAGATATGTAAATCATCTGCAAGCAAAATGATGATGGATCAAAACTGAATTAGGTCGACTTCAAGGTACATAATTCAGAAATCTAAACATCCACTGTGTTAAAAAAAAACTAAAAAAAAAAATACATTTTAATCATTAATTATCTTTTCATGTGTCTGAATGTAGAAAAGGCTACAAATAAACCTGCATCTTCATTGTTTTGCTATACTACAATGGTTTATAAAATAATAGTAGCACACCCAACTTAAAATGCAACATTAGAGTTGAACTCTGTTTACCTGTTTTGTGTTAAGTAAGTAGTGACGCAGGAATTTGCTACACGAGTCAGCGTTCACAGCTCTCTGAGCATTCAGCTACTCGAGCCATGACTCTAAGGGTAGATCAGCCGCTGGACGAAATGCAGGTTAGCACGTGTTATCCATTGCACCACTGGCCCACAGGCAATTTAGGGAAGCGAGGTCCTACCTGCTTATGCTTTTCAAGGTGCTTGACAAAGGACAAGGGGTCACCAGCTATGGTCAGGCCTCCCAATAAACGGTGACGCAGAAAAGCCGATGCTGTGACCCGGATTCGAACCGGGGTTGCTGCGGCCACAACACAGAGTACTAATCACTATACGACCACAGCAGTCCATATACTGGCAGGAAAAAGCAGCTGCTATATGTAGTGGCATGCGTCAGTACACATGGCTCTGGCCTGATGTACTGACAAAGTTGGCTTTTTATCTAGATACGATTGCATTAGCAGTAGTCTTTGCTAATGCTATGTTGAGAGGCGACCTATCTCATGCGCAAACTATACCTTCTGTGCTTGTCTTAATTAATAGTAAGAAAAAAAAGAAAATTAACTGCAAATGCACTACATGATTGCAACCCAAATACACTACATGTTTGGTGCTTAGGACGTTGGGACTGACGCTCACAAACACAAAGAGATAAAATAGGCAGAAAGAGTTCATATCAGTTCATCAACAAGCTTAAGTACGATTTAAATGGAAGAATTCAATGTTATTGTAGCTTTAACCAGTGGGAAAGAGGAGAAGTGTAAGGCGCAGGAGGAGAGATGTATGGATGTGGTATGGGAAGACATACGGGGGACAGATTACAATGGAGAAAAATGATCCGCTGTGGCGACCCCTAAAGGGAGCAGCCGAAAGAAGAAGAATTATTCTTATTACGGTATTATTACGACCTTCCATTAAGCCGTTGTCGCAGCTAACAGGAGTGAGCACGTATTTAACGCATACTAACGTGGATCCAAGCAGAGTGAGTTTATTTTGTTCAAGTGAATAAACAAAGACTCAATCTTTGCTTCTCCTTCCTTCGTCAACATGTGTACATAAAGTTCATATCTTGAAAACACAGCACATATCCACATACTGCATAATCCACATCCTAGCAAATAACCCTTTAGCACGGTCAAAAACCATGTGCTTCCCCATTACCAATTCCCCAGACTCATTACACAGGAGCTTTAGTTATACTATGGTTTAGCGCCATGCAGTAGAAAACAAAATCTGTACAATACAAAAAATGGCTCCTACATTATATGAGCCATTAACCACCACTGTGGAGTGTAATCTGACCAGCTGAACAGCTGATTAAGTAACAAAGATTAGCAGTCTATTTTCTGACTACAACACTTGATTTATCAGTATTAACAAATAAAACAGTTGAGTATTGGAATAGTGTAGTTTAGTTTCTGTGGTACTACAAAACCTATACAGAATCCTGCACTTCAACAGAGGACCTGTCAAGCTGATTGGATGTTTACCATTTAGTGTTTAAATGGTATTAGTTCAGCTACTGAGCTTGACAATCTATGATGGTTTAATGTGTCAGGATGGCTGAGTGGTCTAAGGCGCTGTGTTTAGGTCGCAGTCTCCCCTGGAGGCGTGGGTTCAAATCCCACTTCTGACAATTCGCTTTGTGTAGTGATTCTGTACAGCTGAATCCTTGAAAGCAATTCTGGGAGACAGTGGTCAAGGGTTCTTGATCTGCTGGTCCCTGAGATTATGTTTATGTATCCATGTTCTCTCTCCTTGGTGAGATTAGCTTCTATGTTATTCTGGTTTTATGGTTGTCACTATAATTCAGTCAGCCCACAATCTTAAACTGTTGTTATTCTTGCACTTACTCAAGGTTTTTGCTTCTCTGGAAACGTTATAATGATTAATTATTAACTTTTTCACGTGAACATACATTTCTTTTTTATTGACAAGTATTTCTTGATTGCAGAGGATAACAACCACTTTCTTAGGTATTTCAATGAGGTTTGGAAAAACATCTGCTGATCTTGACAATAATATCAAAGATGTTGTTAATACAGTTATGTAAGTGATGAAAATAAATTAGCTGTAACTATAGTGAGAATCAGTGGTATGTATCTCACTATGTACAGTAAGTTGTACAGTAAGTGTGTGTGTGTGTGTGTGTGTGTGTGTGTGTGTGTGTGTGTGTGTGTGTGTGTGTAAGCAGACCCAATGTGTGGTAGATGAGAGATGAGAGATGAGTACAGGAACCATTTCCATTTCAACCAGAACTATCCAATGTCACCCAAATGAGGATGGGTTCCCTTTTGGGTCTGGATCCTCTCAAGGTTTCTTCCTCATTCCTCATCTAAGGGAGTCTTTCCTTGCCACAATAGCCTCAGGCTTGCTCACTAGGGATGATTTTGTCTAGGACATCTAGGACTTTTGCACTATGTTTTTTATGTTTATTATGTTTGTTATGTTCTGCAAAGCTGCTTTGAGACAATTTCGATTGTTAAAAGCGCTATGCAAATAAAATTGAATTGAATCGTGCTGTTGCTAGCTGTTGCATTGTGCTGTTGCTAGTACAGTGAAGAGCAAGTAAACTCACTGCTGGCCTGTTTGAGGAATTCTATTCAACAAGGCCTTGTGTTTTTGTGAGATTGCTAGCTTCTAGCAATCTCTAGAAAAAGAGAGAATTCCCCAAAAGGGCATGTAGCAAAACTGTGTGAAAGTTTTTGTACAGTGCAGCTGGATTTCCTGTCACTGTGGGCTGCAGAGCACAGTAGTATAGAGCAGAGTCTGATACAGCAGCAGAGGAGATGATCAGATCCACTTGTTTATCTTTAACTGTACTGTGGGGGCTCCTTTTAAAAGAGATATCAAAGATATGTAAATCATCTGCAAGCAAATGGATCAAAATTCAACATACATAATTAAGAAATCTAAACATCCACTGTGTAAAAACTAAAAAAGAAAACCATTTTAAATAATTAATTATCTTTTCATGTGTCTGAATATAGAAAAGGCTACAAACAGGCCCGCTTCTTTATTGCTTTGCTATACTACCGGCTGAAGTCCTGAATGGTTTAAAAATAACAATAACACACCCAACTTAAAATACAGCATGTGAGTAGTATCATGGATATCTGGGATATTTTCTTGCTAGACCACCAGAGGGCCACCAGAGTTAATCTCTTCTTTTGTTGTATTTTAATTTCCTATGTTCTGATAGTTGGTGGCTTAGTGGTTAGCACGTTTGCCTCACACCGCTAGGGTTGGGGTTTGAATCCCACCTCCGCCGTGTGTGTGGAGTTTGTATATTCGCCCTGTGCCTTGGGGGTTTCCTCCCCCAGTCCAAAGACTGTTGATTAGCATCTCTAAATTGTCTGTATTGTGTGTGTGCCCTGCAATGGGTTGGCACTCTGTCCAGGGTGTTTGATGCCCAATGCCTGAGATAGGCACAGGCTCCCTATGACCTGAGAATAGTTCAGATAAGCGGTAGACAATGAATGTTCTGATAGTTCACCTGTTTTATGTTAAGTAGTTACGCAGTGATTTGCTACCCATTTAAGCTCCTTTGTCCAACTAACTACCCTGTAGTTGCCTAGCTTCTGTATGATACCTGTTTGTTTGCCTAGCCTAGCCTAGCATATATATATATATATAGGTAAGATATACAGTAACATTTAAGTAATAATATTATTCTTTTATTGCCTCGTTCTGTGTTGCTCAGTCCCCTGAAGATGTCATCAAGGATGAAAAAATAATGGTCAGAGTCCAAAGACCCTTCTCTGTGGCCCTTTACAATCAACACATGGGTCGATCTTGTCGATCAATGTGTGGCAATGTATCCCCACTGTTGTAAATGCCTGGCACCTTTATTTGATGTCTGGATTGGAAAATATTAATCTCCCTCCAAAACTTCTGTAGTACATGCATTGATAAATGCTGGCTCCCTCCAGCAAAGCAAAAGAGGAAGACCCAGTGGGACCCAGGAAATCACTGGACCCAACTCAACCGAGTGAAAAATGCAAATAGATGTCACGATGGTGCATGCACGCAAAAGACCAAATACATCTGCCTGCAGTGCTGTGTGCTACTGTGCCCTGGATGCTTTGAAAACGTTCATACAGCCTAGTTTTCAGCATATTACTGACATTTATTTCAAAAGAAGTGTTCAGAGATGCAGAGACTAATATGTTAGTTCTTGTTGTTGAAGCTCTTGTTGCTAGTATAATGGCATGGTAATACCAGTCCTGCATCCTTAAAGAACTATGGAGACAATAATCACAATAATCTTCTTGTTGGAGATGTTTGGAACATAGACTAGGCTTAGGTGTGAGCTTCACAGTTGTGGGCGTCATTTGCTTTTTTATGCAGGCCTAAACAATAGGCTTATACAACGTTAAAATGTGTGGAAATATGTTAAAATGTTTTACAAAGCATAAAATGAAATAATTGCTCATGGATTTACCATAAAACACAATTAAATTAATTTTTACATGAATAAGTACATGAGTTCATGCTGTTTTATATTGATTGCTCAGGCGCATGTAGTCCAGTGAATTGGACATTTCTGTAAATTTCTGAAAAAATCATATTTTTGAAAAAAAAATATATATATATATATATATATATTTTCTTTTTCATGCCCTAAGAAGAATACAAACACGTTAGAAAAAAGTCTTGACTCAGGCTTTCATAATTCATGCATCAGAATCAATAGTTCCTCTACCGTCAGACTCAAAGTGAGAGGTGTGTTCATTCAGTACGTCTGACCAATGATATCCTTCACTGTCCGCATTATGCTTTTTAATCCATAAAACTGTGTAGATAAGGTTAGAGCTTCATTAGTTTGGAATTAGTACATGCATTAACTAATCATTAGTTTATATTTAAGTAAGAATTATTTCAGGTATTAGTGCATGATTAATCATGTGCTGTTGTTAACATTTTAAATCTATAAAATTTGTGTACAAGTGTTAAGTAGTCTTCTTTGCCACCGTAGCCTCTGGCTTGTTCATAAATATAACTTTTAATTTTAAACTTTGTCATTTTTATTTTGAATTTTTATATTCCTGTAGAGCCACTTTAAGACAGTGTATACTGTTAAAAACACTACACAAATAAAACTGAATTGAGTTGAATTAATATTTTAATTCTGTACTTCTTTCAGCTGCATATGTTAGCAGAAATGTTTGTGTCTGTGGTTAACTGATAACAGGTTGGTAAATGGAGTGTCGTTGTTGTGGTTTTGGAGTCTTCATATGTGCCATTGTTATGTTTTTGTAAAGCCTTTCACTGACTCTGTATCACTGTGCTGCTACTCTAAGAGCACAGTGATAGAGTGCAGAATCTGAGAGCTTTAGGTCTCTGATAGTAAGTTCAGTAGAGTCTGAGGATGCTTCTGCCTCTAAACGATGATCATCAGGAGTGCTACCAGCACCTGCATATGACCTTGCACCTTCATACAGTAAAAACTGTGGTGCACTGTTAGGATATTGTTTGTACCAGTAAAGATAGATGCGTTCACTGCTTGTCTCATATGAACATTTCAGAGTAACAGTTTCTCTTTCTTTCTTGACAATGTTGGCATCTTCATCCTTTGGTCCAATTTTATCCGCAAAACTGCCTGTTTAATAGAACATAAAAATTCTGTTAAATATTTTGCAAACAAACAAAAAAAATGTAAGAGATCATTTCATTCTTAAATGTATCGATAATTAATACAATTATGTAAGTGATGAAAATAAATGACCTGTAACTAGAGTGAGAATCAGTGGTATGTATCTCACTATGTACAGTAAGTTGTATAGTTGAGCCATTTCTGAACACAGCTCTGTGAGGATTCTGTATAATAGTGCTGTATGTGCTGAACTTTACACGTCTCTAGAAGGCCACACCCAGGAAGTGCTGCTGTTGTAGTGTAACTTTCCACAGATCATCACTTCACAGTATTAGGACAGTGAACTGAGTCACTAATACAGAACAAAAACCACTGTTACTTCACAACCCACTGCATCAGACATGCTATTTTATCATTGTAAAATATTCATTCCTAAATAAAAGGACATAAAGGATAAGAATATCTTGGCCCTTTTATTCATTTTAAACCATTCAAAACATTTAGTAGACAATTCTGTCTTTGCTTCACACTTTCTTTATTTCCTTTTCAAGAGCTTTTGCTAGAGTTTCTGATTGCACTCCATTACATGGCAAGAGTATACCTGATAATCTGTGCTCTCTGTGTGTGTAACAGTGTTCAGTGTTAAAACTGAATTCAGAACTGTGACCCAAATTTTGCTTCATCACACTGAACACTGCAAAAGAGAAGTAAACAAATGATGCACTAATAAATAAGGCAGTTCTAGTCACTTGTATAAAAATACCAGGAATTGTTTTGTTCATGGTTATTCTATCTGTAGAGATAATGCTGTATAACAGGAGAGTAGGCTTCTGGTGTAAAGCTTTAATACAAACAAATGAAAGTACACACACCATATAAAAAGAAGCAACAAAACACTTCAGTGTTAAATTACACAGATATACTCCACCACAACAGAAGTGACAAAGCATGTGAGGTCTAATTCTTATATCCTGCAAAGTCTAAAACTCATTCCTTACTTTTGGAGATTTCCTCATTTTCTCAGTGCTGGTCTGAGTGAATGGTGTTAGATGATATAGATAGTTCAGTGTTTTATATGTGGAGCCATGCCTTGTCTTTAGTGCACTTCTAATTTAATTACATATTGCCCCTAGGAGTGTATGAATGTGTGATTTTTCTAATTCATCAGCAGACCTGCCTTGAGTATAACAAAACAGTGTCAAGGTTTTTGTACAGTGCAGCTGGATTTCCTGTCACTGTGGGCCGCAGAGCACAGTAGTATAGAGCAGAGTCTGATACAGCAGCAGAGGAGATGATCAGATCCACTTGTTTATCATCAACGTTAGCAGACATTCTTGGGGGAGTTTCAGATTTTGGATCTCCACTTTGGTAAATATAAAGAAGGAACTCAGGATTAGATTTGGGATATTGTCTGTACCAGTGCAGGTAGTTTCCTGTAGCACTTGTTTCAAATTTGCAGGACAGAGTAACATTGTCACCTTCATCTACAGCTTTATGAGTGAAAAGTGGCTCTACTGAATCTGCCATGGAGTCACCTGTCATAGAGAAGAGAACATAATGTTTTTAACCTTTAAATAATCAACAGGAAATACTTAAGTCAGTGTGTTAACCCACAATCTGTATTTTCACACTGCATCACCACACAGACTAATATTTAATATAATATAGTTAATATTTCTGAAATAACAAAAAGTCAATGTTAACTCACCTAGTGAAAGCCACAGATACATGAATATAACAGTGAACATGATGACTGGTCTTAGCTCAGTGAAAATAGTCCAGATCATTCTGTAATATAATATGTTAACACCATAAAGCTTCACAATTGCTCCACCCCACAGCATCACATGACAGTGTCACCAATGTTGTTGTCAGATTGTTGATTCTTACTGAAACATCCTGGCTTTACATTCAGCCTCATATGGGAAACCTCTAGTACTTGATCCACAATAAGATATGTGACTCTGCCACCTTGTGTTCACTGAAGAGAAAAACCTTAGCACACTAATAAATAAAACCCTGCAAACAGGTCATACAGACACATACAATGGTGTGAAAAAGTGTTATCCCCCTTCCTGATTTCTTATTTTTTTGCATGTTTGTCACACTTTAATGTTTCAGATAATCAAACACATTTAAATATTAGTCAAAGATAACACAAGTAAACACATCATGCAGTTTTTAAATGAAGGTTTTTATTATTAAGGGAAAACAAAATCCAAAACTACATGGCCCTGTGTGAAAAAGTGTTTGCCCCCTAAGCCTAATAACTGGTTAGGCCACCCTTAGCAGCAACAACTGCAATCAAGCGTTTTCGATAACTTGCAATGAGTCTGTTACAGCACTGTGGAGGAATTTTGGCCCACTCATCTTTGCAGAATTGTTGTAATTCAGCCACATTGGACGATTTTCGAGCATGAACCACCTTTTTAAGGTCATGCCATAGCATCTCAATCGGATTGAGGTCAGGACTTTGACTAGGCCACTCCAAAGTCTACATTTTGTTTTTCTTCAGCCATTCAGAGGTGGACTTGCTGGTGTGTTTTGGATCATTGTCCTGCTGTAGAACCCAAGTTCGCTTCAGCTTGAGGTCACAAACAGATGGCCGGACATTCTCCTTCAGGATTTTTTGGTAGACAGCAGAATTCATGGTTCCATTTATCACAGCAAGTCTTCCAGGCCCTGAAGCAGCAAAACAGCCCCAGACCATCACACTACCACCACCATATTTTACTGTTGGTATGATGTTCTTTTTCTGAAATGCAGTGTAACTTTTATGCCAGACGTAATGGGACACAGACCTTCCAAAAAGTTCCATTTTTGTCAGTCCACAGAGTATTTTCCCAAAAGTCTTGGGGATCATCAAGATGTTTCTGGCAAAACTGAGACGAGCCTTTATGTTCTTTTTGCTCAGCAGTGGTTTTCGTTTTGGAACTCTGCCATGCAAACCATTTTTGCCCAGTCTCTTTCTAATGGTGGAGTCATGAACACACCTTAACTGAGGCAAGTGAGGCCTGCAGTTCTTTGGATGTTGTTGTGGAGTCTTTTGTGACCTCCTGGATGAGTTGTCGCTGTGCTCTTGGGGTAATTTTGGTCGGCCGGCCACTCCTGGGAAGGTTCTCCACTGTTCCATGTTTTCGCCATGTGTAGATAATGGCTCTCACTGTGTTTCTCGGCAGTCCCAATGCTTTAGAAATGGCTTTATAACCTTTTCCAGACTGATAGATCTCAATTGACTGTGACTACATGACTGTATACACTGATCAGGCATAACATTATGAGCAGTGAGATGTGAAGTGAATAAGACTGATGATCTCCTCATCATAGCACCTGTTAGTGGGTGGGATATATTAGGCAGCAAGTGAACATTTTGTCCTCAAAGTTGATGTGTTAGAAGCAGGAAAAATGGGCAAGTGTAAGGATTTGAGCAAGTTTATTAAGAGCCAAATTGTGATGGCTAGATGACTGGATCAGAGCATCTCCAAAACTGCAGCTCTTGTGGGGCATTCCCGGTCTACAGTGGTCAGTATCTATAAAAAGTGGTACAAGGAAGGAACAGTGGTGAACTGGCGACAGGGTCACGGGCAGCCAAGGCTCACTGATGCATGTGGGGAGTAAAAGCTGGCCTGTATGGTCTGATCCAACAGACGAGTTACCGTTGCTCAAATTGCTAAAGAAGTTAATGCTGGTTCTGTTAAAAAGGTGTCATAATACACAGTGCATCACAGTTTGTTGAGTATGGGGCTGCGTAACTGCAGACAAGTCAGAGTGCCCATGGTGACCCCTGTGCACCACCAAAAGCACCAACAATGGGCACGTGAGCATCAGAACTGAGCAATGTAAGAAGGTGGCCTGGTCTGATGAATCATGTTTTCTTTTACATAACGTGGATGGCCAGATGCGTGTTCATCACTTACCTGGGGAAAACATGGCACCAGGATGCACTGTGGGAAGAAGGCAAGCAGGCAAAGGCAGTGTCATGCTTTGGGCAATGTTCTGCTGGGAAACCTTGGGTCCTGCCATCCGTGTGGACTTTACTTTGACATGTACCACCTGCCTAAGCATTGTTGCAGACCATGTACACCCTTTCATGGAAACGGTATTCCCTGATGGCTGTGGCTTCTTTCAACATGACAATGTGCCAAGCCACAATGAAAAATGGTTCAGGAATGGTTTGAGGAGCACAACAACTAGTTTGAAGTGTTGACTTGGCCACTAAATTCCCCAGATCTCAATCCAATCAAGCATCTGAAAATAAAAAGAGTAATGTTCCAGGCTCATTTACTATTCTATCTGAGGTTTTTATATGAAAGATGAATGTCCAATTAAATTTGTGATCAATAAAGAATACTAGAAGCATATCTTAACAAAATCGTACTTTACACTTAATGTCCAAAGAATTAAAATGGTGGACAAGATACCTTTGTTCAAAAAGGGGAACATTGGTTTTAAAAAGCGGGAATCTGTGAAGAAAACTTCACTATCCCATCATTATGTAGCATGTAGAAAGATGATCATATCAATAAAACTGCTACAAGAGGTGAATTATTGGTACTGTAGCTTGGAAATTGCCAAATGTGCATAAATGTGTCATGGCAAGCAAAAAAAAATTGCCAAAAGACATAAATGTATTTTTCCCAAACTTCATTTCTATCAGAGTGTCTATGACATTAGTAAAACTACAACATATTATATAATCACATACAAACCCACTTTACCTTCTAAACATCATAAACAGGTGCTTAGTGTCCTGCAGCTGCAACATAACAAATACTGGTAGATAAAATTCTGTTCAGGAAATCCTGAATGTCACAGTTCTAGTGGGAACAGAATAGAGGGGGTTAACTCAAACGTCAGAGACATCCGTAATCTCACAGTCATGTTTTAGTATATATACAGTAAAAGACACATTGACCTTTATTAATCAAATGTGCATGCAGTTAAAGTGACAATGAACTTTCTACTCTCTAGAGGAGTTTCTTTATTTATCCATTTCATCTTCTGTTCAGTCTGTACAAGTGTATCTGTACAATCAAACTCAGTGTACTACAATCAAACTCCCATCTGTTCTGAGGGGTTTGTAAAAGGCCATTTCTCTAGCTCACAGTACAGTAAGTTGTATAGTTGAGCCATTTCTGAACACAGCTCTGTGAGGATTCTGTATAATAGTGCTGTATGTGCTGAACTTTACACATCTCTTGAAGGCCACACCCAGGAAGCAACGTGGATAATCACTGATGGTCTTGTTAATGTTCCTGCTCCATAAGCAGCATATTCAGGACCATCAAAAATTATAATTGTTCTTTTCTCAGTCATTTTCAATCATATTTATTTATCTAAATGAAGCTCCGCCCCACAGCATCACTCACATGACAGTGTCACTAATGTTGCTGAAAGATTCTTGATCCTTACTGAAGCATTCTGGCTTTACATTCAGCCTCACATGGGGAACATGTCCTAAATCTATTTTAAACAAACACAAAAAGCTAAACTAAAAGCAGGAACTGATAATAAAAGCTAATACTCATTATAATGTAGTTTAATTGTGTAATTATTGAAATAATTATTATACAAACATTAAATCACAATTTTAAAAAACAATTTTAAAAAAGCTTCTGTTGCCAACAGATAGGTCAAGGATGAAAAAATTATGGTCAGGGTCCAAAGACCCTTCTCTGTGGCCCTTTAAAATCAACACATGGGTCGATCAATGTGTAGCAATGTATCCCCACTGTTGTAAATGCCTGGCACCTTTATTTGATGTCTGGATTGGAAAATATTAATCTCCTCCTCTTCAAAACTTCTGTAGTACATGCATTGATAAATGCTGGCTCTCTCTAGCAAAGCAAAAGAGGAAGACCCAGTGGGACCAGGAATTCCACTGGCCCCAACTCAACCGAGTGAAAAATGCAAATAGATGTCACGATGGTGCATGCACGCAAAAGACCAAATACATCTGCCTGCAGTGCTGTGTGCTACTGTGTCCTGGATGCTTTGAAAACGTTAATACAGCCTAGTTTTCAGCATATTACTGACATTTATTTCAAAAGAAGTGTTCAGAGATGCAGAGACTAATATGTTAGTTCCTGTTGTTGAAGCTCTTGTTGCTAGTATAATGGCATGGTAATACCAGTCCTGCATCCTTAAAGAACTATGGAGACAATAATCACAATAATCTTCTTGTTGGAGATGTTTGGAACATAGACTAGGCTTAGGTGTGAGCTTCACAGTTGTGGGCGTCATTTGCTTTTTTATGCAGGCCTAAACAATAGGCTTATACAACGTTAAAATGTGTGGAAATATGTTAAAATGTTTTTCAAAGCATAAAATGAAATAACTGCTCATGGATTTACCATAAAACACAATTAAATTAATTTTTACATGAATAAGTACATGAGTTCATGCTGTTTTATGTTGAGTGCTCAGGCGCATGTCGTCCAGTGAATTGGACATTTCTGTAAATTTCTGAAAAAAAAAACATATTTTTGAAAAAAAAAAAATCTGTTTTTTTTTTTCATGCCCTAAGAAGAATACAAACACGTTAGAAAAAAGTCTTGACTCAGGCTTTCATAATTCGTGCATCAGAATCAATAGTTCCTCTACCGTCAGACTCAAAGTAAGAGGTGTGTTCATTCAGTACGTCTGACCAATGATATCCTTCACTGTCCACATTATGCTTTTTAATCCATAAGACTGTTGTAGTTAAGGTTAGCGCTTCATTAGTTTGGAATTAGTACATGCCTTAACTAATCATTAGTTTATATTTAAGTAAGAATTAATTCAGGTATTAGTGCATGATTAATCATGTGCTGTTGTTAACATTTTTAAATCTATAAAATTTGTGTACAAGTGTTAAGTAGTTTTCTTTGCCACCGTAGCCTCTGACTTGTTCATAAATATAACTTTTAATTTTAATCTTTGTCATTTTAAAATATAGAATTTTTATATTCCTGTAGAGCCACTTTAAGACAATGTATCATTGTTAAAAACACTCCACAAATAAAACTAAATTAAGTTGAATTAATATTTAATTCTGTACTTCTTTCAGCTGCATATGTTAGCAGAAATGTTTGTGTCTGTGGTTAACTGATAACAGGTTGGTAAATGGAGTGTCTTTGTTGTGGTTTTAGATTCTTCGTATGTGCCATTGTTATGTTTTTGTAAAGCCTTTCACTGACTCTGTATCACTGTGCTGCTACTCTAAGAGCACAGTGATAGAGTGCAGAATCTGAGAGCTTTAGGTCTCTGATAGTAAGTTCAGTAGAGTCTGAGGATGCTTCTGCCTCTAAACGATGATCATCAGGAGTGCTACCAGCACCTGCATATGACCTTGCACCTTTATACAGTAAAAACTGTGGTGCGCTGTTAGAATATTGTTTGTACCAGTAAAGATAGATGCGTTCACTGCTTGTCTCATATGAACATTTCAGAGTAACAGTTTCTCTTTCTTTCCTGACAATGTTGGCATCTTCATCCTTTGGTCCAATTTTATCCGCAAAACTGCTGTTTTATGGAAGATAAAAATTCTGTTAAGTATTTTGCAAGCAAACAAAAAAAAATGTAAGAGATTATTTCATTCTTAAATGTATCGATAATTAACACAGTTATGTAACTAATGAAAATAAATGACCTGTAACTAGAGTGAGAATCAGTGGTATGTATCTCACTATGTACAGTAAGTTGTATAGTTGAGCCATTTCTGAACACAGCTCTGTGAGGATTCTGTATAATAGTGCTGTATGTGCTGAACTTTACACATTTCTAGAAGGCCACACCCAGGAAGTGATGCTGTTGTAGTGTAACTTTCCATAGATCATGACTTCACAGTATCAGTGACAGTGAACTGAGTCACTAATACAGAACAAAAACACTGTTACTTCACAATCCCACAGCATCAGACATGCTATTTTATCATTGTAAAATATTTATTCCTATATAAAAGGATATAAAGGGTAAGAATATCTTGACCCTTTTATTCATTTTAAACCATTCAAAATATTTTAATAGACAATTCTGTCTTTGCTTCACACTTTCTTTTTTTCTTTTCACAAGCTTTTGCTAGAGTCTCTGCTTGTACTTCATTACATGACAAGAGTATACCTGATAATCTGTGCTCTCTGTGTTTGTAACAGTGTTCAGTGTTAAAACTGAATTCAGAACTGTGACCCAAATTTTACTTCATCACACTGAACACTGCAATAGAGAAGTAAACAAATGATGCACTAATAAATAAGGCAGTTCTAGTCACTTGTATAAAAATACCAGGAATTGTTTTGTTCATGGTTATTCTATCTGTAGAGATAATGCTATGTGGAGAGTAGGTTTCCTGTGTAACGCTTTAATACAAACAAATGAAAGTACACACACCATATAAAATGAAGCAACAAAACACTGCAGTGTTAAATTACACAGATATACTCCACCACAACAGAAGTGACAAAGCATGTGAGGTCTAATTCTTATATCCTGCAAAGTCTAAAACTCATTCCTTACTTTTGGAGATTTCCTCATTTTCTCAGTGCTGGTCTGAGTGAATGGTGTTAGATGATATAGATAGTTCAGTGTTATATATGTGGAGCCATGCCTTGTCTTTAGTGCACTTCTAATTTAATTACATATTGCCTCTAGGAGTGTATGAATGTGTGATTTTTCTAAATCATCGGCAGACCTGCCTTGAGTATAACAAAACAGTGTCAAGGTTTTTGTACAGTGCAGCTGGATTTCCTGTCACTGTGGGCGCCAGAGCACAGTAGTATAGAGCAGAGTCTGATACAGCAGCAGAGGAGATGATCAGATCCACTTGTTTATCTTTAACGTTAGCAGACATTCTTGGGTGAGGTTCAGATTTTGGCTCTCCACTTTGGTAAATATAAAGAAGGAACTCAGGATTAGATTTGGGATATTGTCTGTACCAGTGCACGTAGTTGTTTGTTGCAGCACTTTCGTATTTGCAGGACAGAGTAACATCATCACCTTCATCTACAACTTTATGAGTGAAAAGTGGCTCTATTGAATCTGCCATGGAGTCACCTGTCATAGAGAAGAGAACATACTGTTTTTAACCTTTAAATAAACAACAGGAAATACTTGTCAGTGTGTCAACCCACACTCTGTATTTTCACACTGCATCACCACACAGACTAATATTTAATATAATATAGTTAATATTTCTGCAATAAACAAAAAGTCAATGTTAACTCACCTAGTGAAAGGCACAGATACATGAATATAACAGTGAACATGATGACTGGTCTTAGCTCAGTGAAAATAGTCCAGATCTTTCTGTAATCTAATATGTTAACACCATAAAGCTTCAAAATTGCTCCACCCCACAGCATCACATGACAGTGTCACCAATGTTGTTGTCAGATTGTTGATTCTTACTGAAACATCCTGGCTTTACATTCAGCCTCATATGGGGAACCTGTCCAGAGCACATTTAAGCAAACACATACTGAAAGCAGGGAATTAATGTATTCCCTTAATGCTCAGCTCTAACAGTTAAATCTAAAAAATAATACTGTCCTGAGACAGCAGGTGCATATTACATTAGATGAGTATTTATTCTTATGACAGTTTAGTCTTAAGTGGACAGTTGTGTTGTTTAATCAGAATGCTATCTCTGAAATTAGCTTAGGCACTAAGAGTAACCAGGGCAGGGGTTAGGATATTATATCAGCAGTATGTATGATAGAATAACAAGTATACTCTATGTCACAAAGGTTTTACTGTGAAAAGTAGCATCATCATCTCAGAGAATGTGAGCAGGTTGTGTGGTGCTCTAGTACTAGATCCACAAGAAGATAAGTTACAGCACTGTCTTGTGTTCATTAATCTTGTGTTTATTAATACACTATAAAATAGTTTTTTAATTTAGCAAATTAATATTTATGCAGAGATATACAGATGTGCTCAAAAGTTTGCATACATTGGGAGAATTTGCACGATGTGTACCATTTTTTAAAGAAAACATGAGTGAGAAGACAAAACAAATGTATTGTATTTTCTATAGGACTCAAGTTCATATGTAAGGCATAACAGAATGGCACAATCATCAAACAAAACATGACAATAAAGAAAATGAGGAAATAATCCCTGTGAAAAGTTTGCATACCTTTAGTTCTTAATATCACGTATTGCCCCCTTTAGCATCAATGATGGCATGTAGTCTTTTGTAATAATTGTGCATGAGGTCCTTAATTCTCTCAGATGGTAGAGCTGCCCATTCTTCTTGGCAAAATGGCTCTAGTTACTGTATTTTTTTGGTTGTCTTGCACAAACTGCACATTTGAGATCTCCTCAAAGTGGCTCAATGATACTGAGGTCAGGAGACTGTGAGGGCAACTCCCGAAAGCTTCACCTTTTTTTATTCTTTTTGAGCCATTGGAGGGTCAACTGTCATGTTAGAACATCCAAGAGTGTTCTGAACAAATTAGGAGGATCTTTTTTCAATTGCAGAGTAATTTCTTTAACAAATTTAACAAACATACATCTACAACAAGCCTGCAAGATCATGCAAAACATTATTAGAGGAAGAGAAAAATGATTTGCTAGTCTTGTTTATTTGCTTCAGCATATGAAATTTTGTGTTAAAAATCTGTTGGTGTACTGAAAGCCTAAGGTGACCAAAAGAGAACAAAGTAAAATAAATACATGGAAGTTTGCTCATCTTATGGCAGACTGTAATTACTGTAATTATTATAAGAATACAATACATAAATCTAGCAACAAAAACATTAATTTGGGGTAAACCACATTTTAAATTAAATAAAGTCTTTTAGCTTCCCCTTTTTGATTAAAAAAAAACATAACACATATAATACAGTCTAAATTAACTTATTAAAAAATGCATTAATGTTTCTTAGAGTTTAAGTTCATAAAATGTATCCTTGTTTTCAACATATATTTTTGTACATTTTTGAAGTGTGTAATGTATTTATGCATTAAAAAAACATTCAATTTAAGCAATTATTTAACGTACATTTGATTCTTGTATAAAATTGTAACTGCAGAAAGACTAATGTGATGGAAATTTTTAAACAAGAAGCCCTTATTCTTTCTGTTGACAGTGTATGTGTTAGAGAAAACCCGAGAACAGAATGTGACCTTGCCTGACTAAGTCTGAGGCAATAACATGAAGGGAAACATCCACCAGAAAACCAGGCTGGGTGAAAATACACACACACACACACACACACACACACACACACACACACACGGTAGAAAAAGGAGAGCTGAAACACAAGAATTTGCCTCTTTGCTGTGTAGATTTTCCATTGTACTGAAGACGCCCTTTTGTTGCAGCAAAAGCAAAATAAAAATCCATTCTTAGCTTCTTTGCTTTAATCTTCACCTCGGAGTCTATGTGCATTTTTCATTTTTACAGTTTTAGTACAAATTTGCCACTACACTATCTATAGTGGAGAGATGTACAGTTATATTCTGTTCATGAGTTTATTCTGCTGTGTGAGTTTATTTCACTTGAAATTTTGTGAGAGTCAAAACCTAGCAGAGTACCTGATTTAAAGGGATGTAAATTATTGAATTTAAGCAGTTTATCTACCTTCAGTATAACAAAACTGTGTGAAAGTCTTTGTACAGTGCAGCTGGATTTCCTGTCACTGTGGGCTGCAGAGCACAGTAGTATAGAGCAGAGTCTGATACAGCAGCAGAGGAGATGATCAGATCCACTTGTTTAGTTTTATCATCAACTTTAGCAGACAGACGTGGTGGCATTGGGTCGGTTTTAGAACCACTTGGAGTGATGAACTCCGCCGTGGCCGGTCCCAAGCCCGGGTGAGAAAGGAGGAGGGTTAGGCGTGGGGCTAGCAACCCAACCCTGTAAAAACACTTCCGCTACGGAAACGAAAACAAGGGAAACAACTTCACCTGGGAAAGGGAGTGATGCAGTCCAGGCAACTGGGCTTATGAAAGACGGGGACCAAAGCCGAGAGGACGTCTCCAGCCCGACAGCGGATCTCCTAACGCCGAAACGCCACATGCGAGTAGGATGCTGGAATGTACGAACATTGTACCAGACGGGAAAGTTAGTGCAGACAGTGAACGAGATGAACCGATACAACCTGGATCTACTCGCAATCACGGAGGCCAGATGGACCCAGACAGGAAAACAGAAACTGAACACAGGAGAATTGATCATCTGGTCAGGAAGAAAGGATGACAACCACGATGAAGGAGTAGCTCTTATCATCAACAAGAAACAGGCCAATGCGCTGCTGCAGTGGAAACCCATCAGTGAACGGCTCCTGTATGTGAGGATGAACTCAAGGTACATCAAGCTGTCGATCCTGGTAGCCTACGCCCCGATCAACGCGGCGGCAGAGGAGGACAAGGACCAGTTCTACAGCACAGTGCAGGCGGCACTCGAGGACATCCCAGGGCACGACGTGCTTCTCCTGATGGGAGACTTTAATGCAAGAGTTGGCAGCAATAACTTGGACAGAGAGAGAATCATGGGACGTCATGGAGAGGGAGAATGCACGGAAAACGGCGAAAGACTCATCGACCTATGCGAAGAAAACAACCTCGTCATCGGCGGAACACTCTTCCAACACAAGACCATCCATAAGCTAACGTGGACATCACCGGACGGAAAAACTCGGAGCCAAATCGACCACATCATCATCAACGGAAAGTGGAGGCGCTCCCTACAAGATGTACGCGTGATGCGACACGCCGACGCTGGCAGTGACCACAATCTGGTAGTGGCGAAGCTGACCCTGAAGTTGAGGAAGGCAAAGATCGGAGACAAGAGGAGCCAGCGTTTCGACGTTGCCAAGCTGAAAGAACCGACAGCAAAGAAGGAATTCAGCATTTCCCTGAAGAACCGATTTGCAATCCTCCAGGATGACGCAGCACTGACCATAGACAGCTTCAACAAAGCCTTGAAGGAAGCCGCCGAAGAGACCATTGGATACAGAAAGAACGTTAAAACAGAATGGATTTCCAACGACACCTGGAAAACCATAGAAGAAAGAAGACAGATCAAGAAGAAGCTACTGGACTCCAAATCACCAAGGCTAAAAGAGCGAATAACGAGTTGGTACAGGGAGAAAGACAGAGAAGTCAAGACATCGACAAGAAGGGACAAGCGCAGGCACATCGAACAACTTGCTGAGGATGCTGAGAGGGCTGCAGAACAGAAAGACATGAAAACCGTCTATATGACCACCAAGAAACTGAGAGGAGACCGCGGACAGAATCAAGACATCCCTGTAAGAGCAAAGGACGGAACTCCCATCACAGAAGAATATGCAAAACTAGAAAGGTGGAAAGAACATTTCCGTCAAATCCTGAACCGGCCAGATCCACCAGCGCTTGCTGACATACCTGAGGCAGATGAGGACCTGGACATTGACATGGGAGACATTAGAGTGGAGGAAGTCAAGGCAGCCATCCACAAGATGAAGAACGGTAAGGCCCCTGGAGAGGATGGCATGTGCCCCGAAATGCTCAAGGCGGAGGAAGAGGAAACGCCACTGGTTCTTCAGTGCGTCTTGCAAGACATCTGGGAAAAGGAGAGATGCCCAGACATTTGGAGAATTGGCACCATCATCAAGTTGCCTAAGAAAGGAGATCTAGGGGACTGCAACAACTGGAGGGGCATCACTCTACTTTCTCTCACGAGCAAAGTCTTCTGCCGCATTATATTACAGCGCATCATAACAGCGGTGGACATCAAACTGCGTCAAGAACAAGCTGGCTTCAGGAAAGGAAAGTCATGCATCGACCACATCTTCACGCTTCGGCAGATCTTGGAACAGTCCCACGAATGGAACAGCCCACTCTACCTGGTCTTCGTCGACTTCGAGAAGGCGTTTGACAGCCTACACCGTGACTCACTCTGGAAGATACTTCGACACTACGGCATTCCAAAGAAGCTGGTAACCATCATCCAGGACCTGTACAAGAACTTTGAGTGTCGTGTCATCCATAACAATGAACTTACCGAACCGTTCAATGTGCACACCGGAGTGAAGCAGGGATGCATCCTGTCGCCGATCCTGTTTTCTCTGGCCATTGATTGGCTGATGCGAAGCGTCACCGAAGGACAGCGACGAGGAATACAGTGGACCTTGACGACAGCTCTGGAGGACCTGGACTATGCTGACGACCTTGGACTGTTGGCCCACAGACACCAGGATATCCAACAGAAGACCGAGAAACTCAGTGAGATTGCCAGCACCATCGGGCTTAAGGTCAACAACAAGAAGACGCAGGTCCTGAGGAAAAACGTCACCTCCAACACCCCTATCGCCATAGATGGCACTCCATTGGAAGACGTGCAAGAATTTGTCTATCTGGGCAGCAAAGTGACAACCGATGGCGATTGCAACAAAGACATCAACACCAGAGTCAGCAAGGCAACTCAAGCTTTCGCCATGCTCAAGCCCATATGGAGAACCACCAGCCTCAGCATTCACACCAAAATCAAGATCTTCAGAAGCAACGTCATCAGTGTGCTCCTGTACGGATCAGAATGTTGGAAGACAACAACTGCCATTGAACAGAAGCTAGAAGTATTCCAAAATAAATGCTTGAGACGCATCCTGAAGATTTTCTGGCCTAACACCATTTCAAACGAGGAGCTGCGCAGAAGAACAGGTGCGAACTCAATCCAAGAAACAATCCAGAAACGCCGATAGAGGTGGCTGGGACATGTTTGCCGCATGCCACCTGATTCGCTGCCAAGGATAGCCCTACGATGGACCCCACAAGGGAAGAGGAACCGCGGGCGGCCAAAGGAGACCTGGCTCAGGACTGTGGAGAAAGACCTGAAGAGCAGGGGACTGACCCTCGAAACAGCCCCCAGGACAGCAGCAGACCGAGCCAAGTGGAGTTCCCTTGCCATCGCCTCAAGCACCAGACGGCGCAGAGAGGATTGATTGATTGATTTTGGAGTGATGAAGAAAAGGAACTCGGGTTTAGATTTTGGATATTGTTTGTACCAGAACAGATTGTTTACTGAACCAGCATTTTTGTAGCTGCAGGACAGAGTAACATCATCACCTTCATCTACAACTTTATGATTAAAAATTGGCTCGATTTGATCTGCCATGGAGTCACCTGTCATAGAGAAAAGAACATAATTTTTATTTCTTGAGTTTCATAACAGACACATTTTCTAATTTTTCTTATCACATAGGCTAATTAATCATTAATTTAACGGAAAAGGTCAACGTTAACTTACCTAATGAAAGCCACAGACACATGAATATAACAGTGAACATGATGAATGGTGTTAGCAAAATGACAATATTCTGAGGTCTTTCTGTACTCTATTATATTAACATTTCACAGGTTCATGAAGCTCCACCCCTCAGCATCATATGACAGTGTCACCAGTTTTACTGACAGATTCTTGACTTACTGCATCCTGGCATTACATTCAGTCTCACATGTGGAACATGACATTTATCATGCATCTAAGATTTTATATATTATACCAGGGGTCCATATTACTCAGTCCAATATCAAGTGGTTTAGACAATCAATCAATTAATCCATTAATTAGTAGGCAGCTCATATTTTTTAACTGCAGTCCGTACCTTGGCTGTGTCTTTGGGTGGATATGGTGGCCATAGAAGCTTCTTTCCCATCAGCCAGCTGTGTGGCACAATTTCTGTGCCACCATTTTGAAATACAAGAATGCAAATTTAAACTTTCCCTTGGAGATATAGAAAAGTCTGGCCACATCAAGATTGTCATGCAACTCCCACACTTTATAACAACCTATGCTGGTTGACTCGGGTAGGAGAAGAATGATTCTTGATGATTAAACTTTTGAAATAGGACAAAAATCCCTACCCCATCTACCTTAATATTTCTTAAAATAGCAATGTGGCCAACTTTTTGCACACAATTATCTCCTTGCACTATAGACAGAGTGTACTTTTCTGTGACCACTTTTCTGAAGTGTTTGCCAAGAGCACTGGACCATCAAAATGTGGTTGACTTAAGTTGCACTTGTGAGGCTTTGGTGACTCTGGATTTGGCATTTCAGATAACCTTTTCACAACTTGCTGTAAGGGTAAGTGAGGCTTGCGCAAAAGATGTTTTATTTGTCCTAAATAATTCTCAAAAGGAAATGCTGGCACATTATCCAAAGGTCCAAAGAGACGATACTCTTCAGCCAGATGAGTCAGTTGGTGTATATTGTAGACTATTTCATGTCTACCATATAGTTGTCCAAAATGGCATACAAAAGAGACAAGCAATTCATGAGCACAATCAATCATCGCCTCTGGGGTTCCAGAGGATAAAAGCAAATGCATAGCAACAGAAAACAACAATGTTCTCATACATCTGCATTTGAATGCAATTCTGAAGCACAACGGGGCCTGTATACAACATAAATGAGCGCAGCTTAGTTGCTTTCCAGCGGTCAATTTCTGATAACCCTCTTGGTTTCCGGCTAAACTCAACAGGCGTGTAGGGACTCAGCAGCTTTAACTTTTCAGAAATTTCAGCTACAGTTTGAGTGGACAACCTAGTGATATGTGCTTTACCTCTGATCCAAAAGTTCAAAAGTTTCCTAGTGGCGCCTAGACAACATAAGTGCATATAATCTAATGGAAACATGGTAACCATTTTTACCAAGCCAGCTAAAGGAGAAAGTTTTCAAGTGGTGGTCTTCATCAATCATATCATTAAAATCAGAATCAGTACTCAACTTTGCATCAGTTTCTGGGTATGTCATTTTATTTTGCCACTCACCCACTTGAACACATTTGTCACAGCCCGAGTAGCCATTGTGAGATTTTGTATTTTTAACAAAGGCTCTGGCAGGGGCATCACACACAAAAGAGCATACTTGTACCAATACGTTTCAAACCATTGTAAACAATACCATGCAGAAGAACATCAGCTAAATCGTCAACAAATGGCTTTAAGAACTCAAATATGCACTTGGGCTTTTTCATACCACAGTTAAGGCCAACGAGGAAGGGATGTTTGGTATAGTCCCAATTGACAATGGCAAGAATTGGCCAGGATTGAAGTATACAGCTTCAAAAAGTGGAAGCCCATCTAAATTGAACTGTAATTTCAATTTTTGCAATCGTTCAGGCAGGATTAAGCTTTTCAAACGTGACACTATCCCCTTTGCCAAGCCAAAATGATAATACTCCCCGCCTTCCATCTTTATGGTAGATACATGGGTTTGGGTCTTAAGAACTGTCCTGGCATCTGTGGGCAATTCTGGATGAAACATTCGCAGAATACTTAAAAGGGCACTGAGTGCAGCAAGTGAGACTGAGAAGGTAGAGGCCCAATATCGCAAACTCCTTAAAATAAACTTACTTGTTGGCGCTTCTGATTCAGTATCAGAGTCAAAATCTGATGAGTTGACTGTATCATTATTAACATCATGCATATTGGTTGGATGCAACAGAACCTCATCAGACACCCCACCAGGGAACTCATCTGTGACTGAATCATTACAATCTGAACCAGCTGACTCTATAACAACTTTAGGGTACTCGGCATAATTTTTTCCTGCTTCAGCATGGTTTTCTTGTGACAGAATTTTGTGCACCGGTTTCATTAAATTGTTGTAGTATTTCTGACTCTG
>JAUCMX010000005.1:4832210-4852744 GCA_033459395.1 Hemibagrus guttatus | reverse complement strand
TAATTAATTACAACTTACTTAATTACAACTTACTTAATTACAACTTACTTACTACTTGTTTACTTACTTAATTACTACTTACTTACTTACTTACTTACATGTCACTTGGTATGAGGTGTTTGTTGTGATAAACTCTGTTTGGCCTTCACCAAACATGAAAGTATGCATGATAGTAAACCATCAGTACAAAGAATATTGTTTCAGAATTTGTTAAGATGCAAATTTGCAAATCATACTGCCATATTTTTTTCTTTTTGCCTTCTTTTTGGAGAAAAGGGGTGTTTTCTTAACTTCTGCGTAATCACTTATTTGAGTACTAAAATGAATGAAACCAAGCTACAAATAGAGATCAAAAAGATCAGGTAGGAAATTCATTTCATGATTTTAAACTTACATAGCCATCTGTACACTTCTATATACAATACACTGCACATATCAAGCTGATTAGATATATTTATTTTAGTTTTGTCTGGGGAAGAAGCTGTTACAGAGAATGGCAGATGTTCTGTACAGATGTTCTCACTCTGTTTGCTACATGTCAGGGGAGGCAAGTCTGGTAGAAGGGGGAGGTGATATTCACAAAACTGGGGGTTATATAAATGTACACTTTCAGGTAAGGATCCTTGATTGAAGTAAGAGAGGCCCTAATGATGTTTTCAGTGGTTTTCACAATATGCTGTAGTGTCTTGTGCTCTGAGATAGAATGCACTCTAATATTAAACAGCACTATAGTTGCACATGATGCTCTCATTATTTCCCTGAATGTAGTGATGAGGATGGGAGAGAGGTGTTTGCTATCCTGTCTCTACAGGAAATTAAGACACTTCTGGGATTTCCGAAATCTTTCCGAAATCAACAGTGATGTAGTTGAACAGTGATTGCTTGAAGCCTCTTCTTCTTCTCTTTGTGAGTGGACATGTCATCTTGCTGTTGAGACTCAACACTATAGCATCATCAGCAAATCTGAAGATGTTGTTTTGAGTTGCTTGAGTTGTGAGTCAGCAGTGATCATGGTCTCAGTATCTAAAGAAATACCTAAGAACACTGAATAGCAAAACAATCTAAAACTACGCTTAAAAGTTATATTAATAATTCATCCTTTAAAAAAAGTATCATACCATTAAAAAATGCCAAATATTCACCTAATTTCTATTTTTCAGGGACTGCTGAGCTGCCAGACCAAGACATCAGGTAGTATTGCTGCCTCACAATTCCATGGTCTCCAGTTCAAGATTGAGCTCAGGTTCCTGTCTGTGCAATGGCCCACTGTATCCCCATGGGCTTTCTCTGGCTTTTTTAGTTTTCTCACATTCCTCCCTCATTCCCAGTGTTTCCAAGAAGTGGGATTTTATATAAATTGCAAGAGAAACAGAATTCTCCAAATATGGCATGCAAATTCAAAATTATCAGTAGAACTGCTTTCAGTATAACAAAACTATGTGAAAGTTTTTGTACAGTGCAGCTGGATTTCCTGTCACTGTGGGTGCCAGAGCACAGTAGTATAGAGCAGAGTCTGATACAGCAGCAGAGGAGATGATCAGATCCACTTGTTTATCATCAGCTTTACCAGATATTCTTGGGTCAGTGTTGGAAATTGTTCCAGTTCCAGTTTGAAAAATATTAAGAAGTAACTCAGGTTTAGATTTTGGATATTGTCTGTACCAGTGCAGGTAGTCTGATGCAGTACTCTTTTTGTATTTGCAGGACAGAGTAACATTGTCACCTTCATCTACAGCTTTATGAGTGAAAAGTGGCTCTATTGAATCTGCCATGGAGTCACCTGTCATAGAGAAGAGAACATAATGATTTTAACCTTTAAATAATCAACAGGAAATACTTAAGACAGACCCACACTCTGTATTTTCACACTGCATCACCACACAGACTAGTATTTAATATAATATAGTTAATATTTCTGCAATAACAAAAAGTCAATGTTAACTCACCTAGTGAAAGGCACAGATACATGAATATAACAGTGAACATGATGACTGGTCTTAGCTCAGTGAAAATAGTTGAGATCTTTCTGTAATCTAATATGTTAACACCATAAAGCTTCAAAATTGCTCCACCCCACAGCATCACATGACAGTGTCACCAATGTTGTTGTCAGATTGTTGATCCTTAAAACATCCTGGCTTTACATTCAGCCTCATATGGGGAACCTCTAGTACTTGATCCACAATAAGATATGTGACTGCTCCATCTTGTGTTCACTGAAGAGAAAAACCTTAGCACACTAATAAATAAAACCCTGCAAACAGGTCATACAGACAGATATACACTGATTAGGCATAACATTATGAGCAGTGAGATGTGAAGTGAATAACACTGATGATCTCCTCATCATGGCACCTGTTAGTGGGTGGGATATATTCGGAAGCAAGTGAACATTTTGTTAAAGTTAATGTGTTAGAAGCAGGAAAAATGGGCAAGTGTAAGGATTTGAGCAAGTTTATTAAGGGCCAATTTGTGATGGCTAGATGACTGGATCAGAGCATCTCCAAAACTGCAGCTCTTGTGGGGCGTTCCCGGTCTACAGTGGTCAGTATCTATAAAAAGTGGTACAAGGAAGGAACAGTGGTGAACGGGTCACAGGCAGCCAAGGGTCATTGATGCATGTGGGGAGTAAATGCTGGCCCGTATGGTCTGATCCAACAGACGAGTTACTGTTGCTCAAATTGTTGAAGAAGTTAATGCTGGTTCTGTTAAAAAAGTGTCATAATACACAGTGCATCACAGTTTGTTGAGTATGGGGCTGCGTAACTGCAGACAAGTCAGAGTGCCCATGGTGACCCCTGTGCACCGCCAAAAGCACCAACAATGGGCACGTGAGCATCAGAACTGGAGTACTGAGCAATGTAAGAAGGTGGCCTGGTCTGATGCATCATGTTTTCTTTTACGTAACGTGGATGGCCAGATGCGTGTTCATCATTTACCTGTGGAAAACATGGCACCAGGATGCACTATGGGAAGAAGGCAAACAGACAGAGGCAGTGTCATGCATTGGGCAACGTTCTCCTGGGAAACCTTGGGTCCTGCCATCTGTTTGGATGTTATGTTGACACATACCACCTGCCTAAGCATTGTTGCAGACCATGTACACCCTTTCATGGAAACGGTATTCCCTGATGGCTGTGGCCTCTTTCAGCATGATAATGTGCCATGCCACAATGAAAAATGGTTCAGGAATGGTTTGATGAGCACAACAACTAGTTTGAAGTGATGACTTGGCCACTAAATTCCCCAGATCTCAATCCAATCAAGCATCTGAAAATAAAAAGAGTAATGTTCCAGGCTCATTTACTATTCCATCTGAGGTTTTTATATGAAAGATGAATGTCCAATTAAATTTGTGATCAATAAAGAATACTAGAAGCATATTTTAACAAAATCTTACTTTACACTTAATGTCCAAAGAATTAAAATAATCTAGCCATGGGGGTCACAGTCCAGTGACTTCTGTGCCGGTCCCAAGCCCGGATAAATAGAGAGGGTTGCGTCAGGAAGGTCATCCGGCGTAAAACATTGCCAAATTTAACCATGCGAATCGTCAGCACGAATTTCATACCGGATCGGTTGAGGCCCGGGTTAATAACGACCGCCATCGGCGCCGTTGACCTACAGGGCGCCGGTGGAAATTGGGCTACTGTTGGTCGAAGAAGTAGAGGAGGGAGGAGAGTGCGCAGACAGAGAGAGAAGAGGAAAGGTAAGAGTGTAGGACTGAGAATAGGAACTCTGAATGTTGGTACTATGACAGGGAAAGGTAGAGAGCTGGCTGATATGATGGAGAGAAGGCAGGTGGATATACTGTGTGTACAGGAGACCAGGTGGAAGGGTAGCAAGGCTCGTAGTATAGGAGCAGGATTCAAGCTGTTTTATTATGGTGTGGATAGTAAGAGAAATGGGGTAGGTGTGGTCCTGAAGGAGGAGTTTGTGAGGAATGTTCTGGAGGTGAAGAGAGTGTCAGACAGGGTGATGAGTCTGAAGTTAGAGATTGAAGGGGTGATGTTGAATGTTGTTAGTGGTTATGCCCCACAGGTAGGTTGTGATTTAGAGGAGAAAGAGAGATTCTGGAGTGAATTAGATGAGGTGATGGAGAGTATTCTCACAGGTGAGAGAGTGGTGATAGGAGCAGATTTTAATGGACATGTTGGGGAGGGGAACACAGGTGATGAGGAAGTGATGGGCAAGTTTGGAGTTAAGGAAAGGAACCTTGAAGGACAGATGGTAGTGGACTTTGCTAAGAGGATGGACATGGGTGTGGTTAACACTTATTTTCAGAAGAGGGAGGAGCATAGAGTGACTTACAAGAGTGGAGGTAGGAGAACACAGGTAGACTACATCCTATGTAGAAGAGGCAATTTGAAAGAGATTAGTGACTGTAAAGTGGTAGTGGGAGAGAGTGTAGCTAGACAGCATAGGATGGTGGTGTGTAGGATGACTTTGATGGTCTGTAAGACGAAGAGGTCAAAGATAGAGAAGAAAACCAAGTGGTGGAAGCTGAAAAAGGAGGAATGTTGTGAGGAATTTAGACAGAAGTTGAAGCAGGCTCTGGGTGGTCAGGTAGTGCTGCCAGATGACTGGGAAACTACAGCAGAAGTGATCAGGGAGACAGGGAGAAAGGTGCTGGGTGTGTCATCTGGAAGGAGGAAAGAAGATAAGGAGACTTGGTGGTGGAATGAGGAAGTTCAGGATAGTATCCAGAGGAAGAGGTTAGCCAAGAAGAAGTGGGACATGGACAGGACTGAAGAGAATAGACAGGAATACAAGGAGTTACAGCGCAGAGTGAAGAGGGAGGTGTCTAAGGCCAAGCAGAAGGCATATGATGAGTTGTACACTAGGTTAGACACTAGAGAAGGAGAGAAGGACTTGTACAGGTTAGCTAGGCAGAGGGATCGAGATGGGAAGGATGTGCAGCAAGTTAGAGTTATTAAGGATAGAGATGGAAGGGTGCTCACAAGTGAGGAGAGTGTACAGAGGAGATGGAAGGAATACTTTGAGGAGCTGATGAATGAGGAAAATGAGAGGGAAAAAAGAGTAGAAGGGGTGAACTCTGTGGAACAGAAAGTAGATAAGATTAGAAAGGATGAAGTCAGGAAGGCTTTGAAGAGGATGAAAAGTGGGAAGGCAGTTGGTCCTGATGACATCCCAGTGGAGGTCTGGAAGTGTCTGGGAGAGGCAGCAGTGGAATTTTTAGCTAGTTTGTTCAACAGGGTTTTAGAGAGTGAGAGGATGCCTGAGGAATGGAGAAGAAGTGTGTTAGTGCCGATCTTTAAGAATAAGGGTGACGTGCAGAGTTGCAGCAACTATAGGGGGATAAAGTTGATGAGCCATACAATGAAGCTATGGGAAAGAGTAGTGGAAGCTAGGTTAAGGAAGGTAGTGGAAATTTGTGAGCAGCAGTATGGCTTCATGCCCAGAAAGAGCACAACAGATGCAATTTTTGCTCTGAGAATTTTGATGGAGAAGTATAGGGATGGGCAGAGGGAGTTGCACTGTGTGTTTGTAGACTGGGAGAAAGCGTATGACAGGGTACCAAGAGAAGAGCTGTGGTACTGTATGAGGAAGTCAGGAGTAGCAGAGAAGTATGTCAGAGTGGTGCAGGACATGTATGAGAGGAGCAGGACAGTGGTGAGGTGTGCTGTAGGTCAGACAGAGGAGTTCAAAGTGGAGGTGGGACTGCATCAGGGATCGGCTCTGAGCCCCTTCCTGTTTGCTATAGTGATGGACCAGTTGTCAGAGGAGGTCAGACAGGAGTCTCCTTGGACAATGATGTTTGCAGATGACATTGTGATCTGTAGTGAGAGCAGGGAGCAGGTGGAGGAAAACCTGGAGAGGTGGAGGTTTGCGCTGGAGAGAAGAGGAATGAAGGTCAGTCGTAGTAAGACTGAGTACATGTGTGTGAATGAAAGGGAGGGAAGTGGAACAGTAAGGTTACAGGGTGAAGAGGTGAAGAAGGTACAGGAGTTTAAGTACTTGGGGTCAACAGTCCAGAGTAATGGAGAGTGTGGGAAAGAGGTAAAGAAGCGAGTGCAGGCAGGTTGGAATGGGTGGAGAAAGGTGTCGGGAGTTCTGTGTGATCAGAAAATATCAGCAAGAATCAAGGGGAAGGTGTACAGGACAGTGGTGAGAGCGGCCATGCTGTATGGTTTAGAGACAGTGTCACTGAGGAAGAGACAGGAGTCAGAGCTAGAGGTAGCAGAGCTGAAGATGTTGAGGTTCTCTTTGGGAGTGACAAGATTGGACAGGATTAGGAACGAGTACATCAGAGGGACAGCTCATGTTGGACGTTTGGGGGACAAAGTTAGGGAGGCCCGATTAAGATGGTTTGGACATGTTCAGAGGAGGGAGAGTGAGTATATTGGTAGGAGAATGTTGGACATGGAGCTGCCAGGCAGGAGGCAAAGAGGAAGGCCAAAGAGGAGGTATATGGATGGAATTAATGAGGATATGAAGCTAGTGGGTGCAAGTGTTGAGGATGCAGAAGATAGGGATAGGTGGAGAGAGATGATTCGCTGTGGCGACCCCTGAAGGGAAAAGCCGAAAGAAGAAGAAGAAGTCCAAAGAATTAAAATGGTGGACAAGATACCTTTGTTCAAAAAGGGGAACATTGGTTTTAAAAAGGGGGAATCTGTGAAGAAAACTTCACTATCCCATCATTATGTAGCATGTAGAAAGATGATCATATCAATAAAACTGCTATAAGAGGTGAATTATTGGTACTGTGGCTTGGAAATAAATGTGCATAAATGTGTCATGGCAAGCAAAGAAAATTGACAAAAGACATAAATGTATTTTTCCCAAACTTCATTTCTATCAGAGTGTCTATGACATTAGTAAAACTACAGCATATTATATAATCACATACAAACCCACTTTACCTTCTAAACATCATAAACAGGTGCTTAATGTCCTGCAGCTGCAACATAACAAATACTGGTAGATAAAATTCTGTTCAGGAAATCCTGAATGTCACAGTTCTAGTGGGAACAGAATAGAGTTAACTCAAACGTCAGAGACATCCATAATCTCACAGTCATGTTTTAGTATATATACAGTAAAAGACCTTTATTAATCAATTGTGCATACATACAAGTTCACAATAAACTTTCTACTCTCTATAGGAGTTTATTTATTTATCCATTTCATCTTCTGTTCAGTCTGTACAAGTGTATCTGTACAATCAAACTCAGTGTTCTACACTCAAACTTCCATCTGTTCTGAGGGGTTTGTAAAAGGCCATTGCTCTAGCTCACAGTACAGTAAGTTGTATAGTTGAGCCATTTCTGAACACAGCTCTGTGAGGATTCTGTATAATAGTGCTGTACGTGCTGAACTTTACACATGAGGGAGCATGTCTATAGAAGGCCACACCCAGGAAGCGACGTGGTAGTATAACTTTATACAGATCATCACTTCACACTCTGTGACAGTGAACTGAGTCACCAACACAACATAAAATGATTCCACTGTTGTTGAAACACATCAACAAATATTTATTTTTAAGTGAAAGGCCACGGCAATTTGATAAGATTGTCTAGGAATTCCTTCTGCATTGTTCTTCAGGGATAATCACTGATGGTCTTGTTAATGTTCCTGCTCCATAAGCAGCATATTCAGGACCATCAAAAATTATAATTGTTCTTTTCTCAGTCATTTTTAATCATATTTATTCACCTAAATATGTGATTATTTTTTCCCAAAGACCCACTCCAAAGAAGCAACAACACATGGGAGGTCTGAGTGTTATATCCTGCAAAGCCTAAAACTCATTTCTTAGTTCTGGATATTTCATCATTACCTCATAACTGGTCTGAGTGAATGTAAAAAATCTGAAAATCTTAGATGCTATATATAGTTCAGTGTTACATATGTGGAACCATGCCTTTTCTTTAGTGCACTTCTAAATGAATTACAGTTCGCCCCTAGGAGTGAAAGAGTGTGTGCATGATGCACTGTGAAAGACTGCCATCCCATTAAGGAATGAGCTGTCTCTAAATAATGCAACATTTACCAGTAATATAAACTCTATATATTTTGAGAGAGCAAGAAAGACATGCACCTTATACTGCCTTCAGTATAACAAAACCATGTGAAGGTTCTTGTACAGTGCAGCTGGATTTCCTGTCACTGTGGGCTGCAGAGCACAGTAGTATAGGGGCAGAGTCTGATACAGCAGCAGAGGAGATGATCAGATCCACTTGTTTATCTTTAACGTTAGCAGACATTTTTGGGGGGAGTTTCAGATTTTGGATCTCCACTTTGGTAAATATAAAGAAGGAACTCAGGATTAGATTTGGGATATTGCCTGTACCAGTGCAGGCAGTTTGTTGTTGCAAAACTTGATTCGTATTTGCAGGACAGAATAACATCATCACCTTCATCTACAACTTTATGAGTGAAAAGTGTCTCTATGGAATCTGCCATGGAGTCACCTGTTATAGAGAAGAGTGTATTGTTTTTTTAAATGATAAAGAATAATAAGGTGTTCAACAAATCATACTCACAATTTACTACTTTTTAAAAACACGTGTGTTCATGTCTAATTCAGAACATAGTATTTTTGCAATAATAAAAATGTTTACTCACCCAGTGAAAGCCACAGACACATAAATATAACAGTGAACATGATGAATGGTCTTAGCTGAAGGAAACTATTCTTTCTGTACACTGATATGTTAACATCATCAGGATTCATGAAGCTCCGCCCCACAGCATCACTCACATGACAGTGTCACTAATGTTGCTGAAAGATTCTTGCCATATGCAGCTGCACACGCAAACAACACTGGATGACTCTGGATGACTTTCATCATTTACTCTGATCCTCTTTATTGAACATAGAAGTACACACTAATAATAAACACCAGTAATTTCATCTCAACCCATTTTGCATCTTTCTCCATTCATTTCTCTTCCAATCCCACTGTAGTACTAGTATGTGTTCTGGGTGACTCGGGTCCAGGGCTCTGCTCCTTTGAACACAAGGGTGGAATTAATACTATAACATTCATTTATTTAGCAGATGCTGTTATTTATTAACATGTAAAAGCAGAGTTCTGTAAGATTATTTTCCTGTGTTTAGTCTTAGATGTGGCTGTGTTTGTTTTGACTACTGGGTCTATGTTAATCAGGACTGCTGGCTTTAAATCCTTCAACAGTTACACTGCTCATGTTTTGGGTCACTAAAACATCAAAATCTCTTTCACATGCATCTGTAGTTTCCAACTAATCCATCAAATGGCACCACAAAAAAGAACGTTCACAAACCTGGTACTTACGATCATCTAGTCAGAGATTGTTTCTGTCATTTGTCAGAGAGTCAAACATTTCATAAAGATAAAGAATCTTCTGCTTTTCTATCATAATTGTCTGTTTTGCTTTGTTTTGCTTGTCAAGAGCAATCTGTACTGTGGGGGCTCCTTTTAAAAGAGATATCAAAGATATGTAAATCAGCTGCAAGCAAAATGATGATGGATCAAAACTGAATTAGGTCAACTTCATGGTACATAATTCAGAAATCTAAACATCCACTGTGTAAAAAAAAATTTAAAAAAATAAAACAATTTTAATCTTTTCATGTGTCTGAATGTAGAAAAGGCTACAAATAAACCTGCATCTTCATTGTTTTGCTATACTACAATGGTTTATAAAATAATAATAGCACACCCAACTTAAAATGCAACATTAGAGTTGAACTGTATTTTGGTTGTATGTTCATTTCCCCTGTTTAGGTGGTTCACCTGTTTTGTGTTAAGTGAATAGTGACGCAGTAATTTGCTACATGAGTCAACGTTCATGGCTCTCTGAGCATTCGGCTACTCGAGTCGTGACTCTAAGTGTAGATCAGCCGCTGGACGAAGCGTGGGTTAGTAGACCTGGTGCAGTAAGCCAGCGTGCTACCCAGTACAGGACTCTCCACATTTCAGAGATTACAAGCTCTGTTACTCCGCTGGAGTCTGTTGCACGTTTGGACTGGGCTAAAAGGATCCAAGCTAGCCACGAGTCAAACCTAGAGTCTTCCGATACGTAGTCAGATGTGTTATCCATTGCGCCACTGGCCCACAGGGAAGCAAGGGCCTACCTGCTTATGCTTTTCAAGGTGCTTGACAAAGGACAAGGGGTCAACAGGTATGGTCAGGCCTCCCATTAGACGGTGACGCAGAAAAGCTGATGCTGTGACCCAGATTCGAACCGAGGTTGCTGCAGCCACAAAGCAGAGTACTAACCACTATACAATCACAGCAGTCCATATACTCTCTCTTGGATTTTGTGGGACAGCATGGGAATGGTTTGCTTCCTACCTGGATGGTCGCTCATATCAGGTAACATGGAAGGGATTGACATCTCTACTGGTGTCCCGCAAGGCTCAGTACTTAGTCCTCTCCTTTTCTCCCTCTATACTCACTCTCTTAGCAAAGTTATATCCTCACATGGATTTTCATACCACTGCTATGCTGATGACACCCAACTTATCTTCTCCTTCCCTCCCTCAGATACCATGGCTTCTGCTTGGATCTCAGCGTGTCTGGTGGACATTTCGTCTTGGATGACTGCTCATCAGCTGAAACTCAATCCCAGCAAAACTGAGCTGCTGGTCATCCCAGGTGATCCATCCCCAGCCCAAGCCCTTGTGCTATCTCTGAACAATTCCAAGATTTCCCCTTCAGCCACTGCTCACAACCTTGGGGTAACCATGGACAATCAACTATCCTTTTCCTCCCATGTCACTAATGTGACAGGCTCATGTCCGTTTCTTCTGTACAACATCAGAAGGATTCAGCCATTTCTATCCACACAGGCTACTCAGGTGCTTGTTCAGTCTCTGGTCATTTCGAGATTGGACTACTGCAACTCTCTTCTGGCAGGTCTACCTCTGAACGCAATTCGCCCACTGCAAATGATCCAAAATGCAGCTGCACGACTTGTTTTCAACCTGCCCAAGATCTCCCACACCACCCCACTGCTGCGTTCCCTCCACTGGCTTCCGGTAGCTGCACGTATCAGATTCAAAACACTAATGCTTGCCTACAAAGCCAAGAATGGACCAGCGCCATCTTACCTCAAAGCTCTCGTCACTCCTCGCACTGCACCTCGCTCACTCAGATCCACTAGCACTGCTCGACTGGTCCCACCATCTCTCAGGGAAAAAAGTCTAGGTATACATCTAGACTCTTCTCTGTTCTGGCACCGAGGTGGCGGAACGAACTTCCCCTAAGTATCCGATCGGCCGAGTCTCTGACCATCTTCAAACGGCAACTGAAGACTTGCCTCTTCCTGAAGTACTTCAGGAATAAAGCAGCTGCTATACACAGTGGCGTGAGCCAGTACACGTGGTTCTGGCCTGTTGTACTGACAAAAGTTGGCTTTTTATCTAGATACGATTGCATTAGCAGTAGTCTTTGTGAATGCTATGTCGAGGCAACCTAACTCATATGCAAACTATACCTTCTGTGCTTGTCTTAATTAATAGTAAGAAAAAAAATTAAGAATTAACTGCAAATGCACTACATGATTGCAACCCAAATACACTACATGTTTGGTGCTTAGGACGTTGGGACTGACACTCACAGAGAGATAAAAAAGGCAGAAAGAGTTCATATCAGTTCATCAACAAGCTTAAGTATGATTTAAATGGAAGAATTCAATGGTATTGTAGCTTTAACCAGTGGGAAAGAGGAGAAGCATAAGGCCCAGGAGGAGGTGTATGGATGTGGTATGGGAAGACATGCAGGAGATTGGTGTGACAGACGGAGATGCAGAGGACAGATTGAGATTGAGATGGAAAAACATGATCCGCTGTGGCGACCCCTAAAGGGAGCAGCTGAAAGAAGAACAGTATTGTAGCTTTGGTTATGTAAGGCGTTGCGCAATGAATACAATTGCTGACTGTAAGGATCCATGACCCTTTTTGGATTCCATTAAGGAACAGTTCAAAGGCTTCCCAACCACTACTAGTTTTTCTGGCGATCCAATAAAGCCAAGATTCCCATACCGGGAGTCGAACCTGGGCGAAAACCAGGAATCGTGACCGCTAGACCATATGGGACACAAACCTGCTGCAAAGGCCACCTCGGAAGAGGGTGCTTCAATTGGGGGACAAACTGGGACGATTCCCAGGCAAGCTGAAGTCGGCCGTTTCACTCGGCAAGCAAGCAGTTTGAGCTCTGCCGCAGTCAGCAAGTGGTACCGTCCAGAACTTTGCATGGGAACGCTGCATTGCAGAGCACAAAGCGGTCAGCGTTCACGGTTCTCCAAGCATTCGGCTACTCGAGCCATGACTCTAGGGGTAGATCAGAAGCTGGACGAAGTGTGGGTTAGTAGACCTGGTGTAAGCCAGCGTGCTACCCAGTACAGGACTCTCCACAATTCAGAGATTACGAGCTCTGTTACTCTGCCGGAAATTCAGTTGCCGGAGTCTGTTGCACACATTTGGACTGGGCTAAAAGGAGCCGCGCTAGCCAGAAGTCAAACCTAGAGTCTTCGGAGTCATAGCCAGATGCGTTATCCATTGCGCCACTGGCCCACAAGAATATTGGGGAAGCGAGGTCCTATCTGCTTATGCTTTTAAAGGTGTTTGACAAAGTAAAAGGGATCACCAGCGACGGTCAGGCCTCCCATTAGACGGTGACACAGAAAAGCCAATGCCGTGACCCGGATTCGGACAGGGGTTGCTGCGGCCACAACGCAGAGTACTAACCACTATACGATCACAGCAGTCCATATACTGGCAGGGTAAAGCAGCTGCTATACACAGTGGCGTGCACCAGTACGCATGGCTCTGGCCTGATGTACTGACAAAAGTTGGCTTTTTATCTAGATACGATTGCATTAGCAGTAGTCTTTGCTAATGCTATGCCGAGAGGCAACCTAACTCATACGCAAACTATACCTTCTGTGCTTGTCTTAATTAATAGTAAGAAAAAAAAGAAAATTAACTGCAAATGCACTACATGATTGCAACCCAAATACACTACATGTTTGGTGCTTAGGACATTGGGACTGATGCTCACAAACACAGAGAGATTAAAAAAAGGCAGAAAGATTTCATATCAGTTTATCAACAAGCTTAAGTATGATTTAAATGGAAGAATTCAATGGTATTGTAGCTTTAACCAATGGGAACAAGGAGAAGCGTAAGGCCCAGGAGGAGGTGTATGGATGTGGTATGGGAAGACATGCAGGGGACAGATTTTGATGGACAAAAAAGATCCGCTGTGGCGACCCCTAAAGGTAGTAGCCAAAAAAAGAAGAATTATTCTTATTACAGTATTACGGCCTTCCATTAAGCCGTTGTCGCTGCTAACAGGAGTGAGCATGTAGAAGTTGCTTTCGGCTGCTCCCTGTTCGGGGTCGCCACAGCGGACCAACTGGTCTGCACAACAACTTGGCAAATGTTTTACGCCGGATGCCCTTCCTGACGCAACCCTCCCATTTTTCCGGGCTTGGGACCGGCACTGCATCCAGTGGCTGGGGTTGAGACATTGGCTGGAATCGAACCCGGGCCTTCCGCATGATAGGCGAGTAACCTACCACTGAGCCACCAATGCCTCAACAGGAGTGAGCATGTATTTAACGCAAACTAACCTGGATCCAAGCAGAATGTCTTTATTTTGTTCAAGTGAATAAACAAATCCTCAATCTTTGCTTCTCCTTTCTTCGTGAACATGTGTACATAAAGTTCCTATCTTGAAAACACAGCACATATCCACATACTGCATAATCCACATCCTAGCAAATAACCCTTTAGCACGGTCAAAAACCATGTGCTTCCCCATTACCAACGCCCCCGACTCATTACACAGGAGCTTTAGTTATACTATGGTTTAGCACCACGCAGTGGACAACAAAATGTGTACAATACAAAAAAAAGGAGTTTAGTTTCTGTGGTACTACAAAACCTATACAGAATCCTGCGCTTCAACAGAGGACCTGTCAAGCTGATTAGATATTGTTTAAATGGTATTAGTTCAGCTACTGAGCTTGACAATCTATGGAGGTTTAGTGTGTCAGGATGGCTGCGTGGTCTAAGGCGCTGTGTTTAGGTCGCAGTCTCCCCTGGAGGTGTTTTTAATTTTCTGATCATCTGTCTGTAGCTGTCCTCCCAGAGGTGGGACTCTGTGGCAATCACCATTAACTGGGTGACACACTTGACCAGTGAGAAGAACAAAAGAGGTGGATCTGCCAGTTTAAAATGCAGTACATTGTTTCAGACTATTGGTTCAGTGTTTTCATGCTAGTCTAATGTTTATTTGTTTGTTGCTTGTACTCCCTTTTACACTTATATTAGCCCCACTGGTTTGAGAACATGTAAGACTGTGTGTGCACCTACATTCCACCATTTACTTATTTTTTTCAAATCTAGACAAACTGTTAGAGCGCAGGTGTCACTCCTTGTGTTTCTTGCTAGCTTAGCCTAGCACCATTAGCTAGTTTTTGATTGATGTTATGACAGTTATGTTCGTTATATTAAATCGAGCCTAGTGCATTATATTTTTGCAATACTCATTTCTTTGGCAGCGTTTATGTATCCATGTTCTCTCTCCTTGGTGAGATTAGCTTCTATGTTGTTCTGGTTTTATGGTTGTCACTATAATTCAGTCAGCCCACAATCTTAAACTGTTGTTATTCTTGCACTTACTCAAGGTTTTTGCTTCTCTGGAAACGTTATAATGATTAATTATTAACTTTTTCACGTGAACATACATTTCTTTTTTTTTGACAAGTATTTCTTGATTGCAGAGGATAACAACCACTTTCTTAGGTATTTCAATGAGGTTTGGAAAAACATCTGCTGATCTTGACAATAATATCAAAGATGGTGTTAATACAATTATGTAAGTGATGAAAATAAATTACCTGTAACTATAGTGAGAATCAGTGGTATGTATCTCACTATGTACAGTAAGTTGTACAGTAAGGGGTGTGTGTGTGTGTGTGTGTGTGTGTGTGTGTGTGTGTGTGTGTGTAAGTAAGCAGACCCAATGTGTGGTAGATGAGAGATGAGTACAGGAACCATTTCCATTTCAATCAGAACTATCCGATGTCACCCAAATGAGGATGGGTTCCCTTTTGAGTCTGGATCCTTTCAAGGTTTCTTCCTCTTACCATCTAAGGGAGTTTTTCCTTGCCACAGTAGCCTCAGGCTTGCTCACTAGGGATGATTTTGTCTAACATCTAGGACTTTTGCACTATGTTTTTTATGTTTGTTATGTTCTGCAAAGCTGCTTTGAGACAATGTCCATTGTTAAAAGCGCTATGCAAATAAAATTGAATTGAATCGTGCTGTTGCTAGCTGTTGCATTGTGCTGTTGCTAGTACAGTGAAGAGCAAGTAAACTCACTGCTGCCTGCTTGAGGAATTCTATTCAACAAGGCCTTGTGTTTTTGTGAGATTGCTAGCTTGTTAGTTGCTAGCTTGTGATGTCAGCTCTTGGCTCTGTAATGATCTGAAATAACATGCAGAACAAACAGAACCCTAAGGAACAACAATTACAGAAAAAGCATACAACTGCCAGAGAAAGCTTACCTGATTACCAGCTACTATTAGTACTCAGGTTCTGTGACAGTCTCAGTGTTGTGTACAATAACATTTTCATCCTTGGGCTTTATTCTTTTTATCTTTTATTTTCAGTATATCACTTCTGTTCTACTGAGGAGATGACAATAAATGCAGCAGATCATTATATTCTCTTAGTCTGGAATAACTGGGGTATGTCCCCTATCTACATTAGATATACTAAATAGTACACAAATGGTGTGATGCAATTTTTGGCATATGTTTGTGCTGGTATTTCTTATTATGTATACATTTAAGAGGCATGCAATACAATAATTCACTGCAGACTTTGGTCCAAGTAACAGCGCGTCTCTTTTGTTCAACTTGATGAAGGTCCTGCTGTGCTGTTTAGCTGTGACATGAAGTCATGTGAAGTCACTATGTTACGTCTGTAGCCTGATAGCAGGCAGTCAGCTGAGCCGGCTGAATCATCAATTTTTTGTTAAAATTTGCATAACATAGCACACACACTGGTGTCCTGTAAGAGGCTTCAATCCAAGGATCCACCTACTCCCAGCATTCCTGAGGTAGGCTCAAGGTTGGCTCTAATTTTCAGAGGTTATTTGGTGGAATACACCATGGGATTTGAATCTCCTTGGACCTCTTGATAAACTCCAAGTTTTTGTTAGCTTTGTCCCACACAGTGTATTCTATGTAAAACCAGGGCTCGTCCGGGATTTGAACCCGGGACCTCTCGCACCCAAAGCGAGAATCATACCCCTAGACCAACGAGCCAGGTTGTCCTTGTTTGGCTTGTGCTGAGCTGACAGATGTTCACTATACTCTGAAACAGTACAGCCTTCCTGTTTGTATGGGCTGGCGTCCGAGCAAAAGGAACTCGGTTAAACAAAGTCAAGTTAACAATAAAGAGAGGGCTCCTGTGGGATTAGACCCACTTTGGAACCCTCAAGAACCTAGCAACAATTGTCTTTTGTGTCTGTGGTTAACTGATAAGTTGCTAAAGGAAGTATCTTTGATATTTAACATTTAACTTCAAATGAATTATTTCATAGGTTTTTGTACAGTCTCTCATTGACTCTGTATCACTGTGCTACTACTCTAAGAGCACAGTGATAGAGTGCAGTATCTGAGATCTGCAGCTCTTTGATAGTAAGTACAGTAGAGTCTGGGGATGTTTCTGCATTGAATCGAGAGCCAGAGGGGTTGTAATCATCAGATCTTGACTTTGCGCCTTTATACAGTAAAAACTGTGGTGCGCTGTTAGGATATTGTTTGTACCAGTAAAGAATAACATAATCACTGCTGGACTCATATGAACATCTCAGAGTAACAGTGTCTTTTTCCTTCATGACAATATTGGCATCTTCCTCCTTTGGTCCAATTTTTTCTGCAAAACTGTCTGTGTATAGAAGAAGAGATTTATAAAAAAATATATATATAATTCAGATAAAAAAACATTAATAAAGTATTATTTTTAATTCAAAGAGTAAAGAGTATTAGTTAATAATAAAAAAACTACCTTCTAATTACCTGTAACTAGAGTGAGAATCAGTGGTATGTATCTCACTATGTACAGTAAGTTGTATAGTTGAACGTTTTCTGAACACAGCTCTGTGAGGATTCTGTATAATAGTGCTGTATGTGCTGAACTTTACACGTCTCTAGAAGGCCACACCCAGGAAGTGATGCTGTTGTAGCATAATTTTACACAGATCATCACTTCACAGTATCAGTGACAGTGAACTGAGTCACTAATACAACACAGAACTATTCGACAGTTGCTGATCAACTTTTTGTGTCATTTTGTTTAGATTTTTTGGGATGTTTTGTTTTCCTTTTGCTCTCTTCTTTTGTTTTTTTGTCTTAGTTTATTAGTTATTCCTTTTTTTTTTTTTTACCATGAATGGTTTTAGCTGAATGGGAATATTCTTTCTTTACTCTAATATGTTAATTTCATAAAGCTTCATCAAGCTCCACCCCACAGCATCACATGACAGTGTCACCAATGTTGCTGACAGATTGTTGATTCTTGCTGATGAATCCAGGATTTATTTACAGTCAATAAATTAATTAAAGTCATTTAATTACACATTAAATCAGTGGTGTCTGCATCTACATCTGGAACCAATATTCCATTTAAATCCGAACTAATTTCTAAAGTAAGCAAACATAACATTAAAAACTAATCCATTTGACATAGTCATGTTGTTTTTATTTGTTTTTCAGATTCAATCTAGAATAGACCAAATAAATAAAGTGTAGCATTAATGTTCTAACGGTAATGGTACAAGAATGTCCAGAACAGAGTGTTTACTGGGTTTCTTATCTACAGTGTCCACTGGTTCCATGCAATAATAACCAGCCACATAATAAACTAGCTGTATGAGGAGTTGTTAATGAAGTGCAATGTGGGCTTTATTCTACAAAGAATACAACATTAGTTAAACTCTAATATTGTGTCCATTAAAATACACTGTTACTACATTTGATGATTAAATGATGGTTAATGTGACAGACTGATGATGAAGTGAATGTAAAAGTGTAAATAGCTCTATCTTGTGAGAAAAGCATGGCTCTTAAGTTGGTAAAAGGAAAAGAAGAGTAAAGCTCAGTGTAATCACTGCTTGACTCGCATGAACATTTTAGAATAACAGAGTATGTTTTTTTCCTGACAATGTTGGCATTTTCATCGGTCACCTTAATTTAATCTGCAAAACTTCCTGTTGTAAAGAAGAATATAAATAACAGAAATAAATCTGTCAAGTATTTTTGTGAACAAACTACAGACTATGTTCACCCTTTCGACACTTTGGTAATGTTCGTGTCTAACCATAACAGTAACTGTTTTAGTTTTTTGAAACTTTTCTAGTAATATGTTTCCTCTAGTAGGCTAGATAAGAACAGAAATACTGATGAAACACTACAATTTAAATTAAAATCCAAAATTATAAAGCTCAGTGTGTCTATTTACATATGAGCCATTAACCATGACTGTGGAGTGTAACCTGAGAAAGAAATTAAATATTGAACATGGACACAACAAAACAGGTGGAAATCCCATTTCATGCTGGTGATTATTGTTTATTGACCAGTTGATTAAGTAACAAAGATTAGCAGTCTAATTTCTCCTAACATCTAATATGTAAATGTTATCTAGAATGACTACAACACTTGATTTATCAGTATTAACAAATAAAACAGTTGAGTATTGGAATAGTGTAGTTTAGTTTCTGTGGTACTACAAAACCTATACAGAATCCTGCACTTCACCAGAGGACCTGTCAAGCTGATATTGTTTCATTAAGAGCAAGGCTCTTTACCCTCACTGCTCCAGGAGTGCTATATCATGGCTGACCCTGTGTTCTGACCCAATTTCCAAAGTTGTGAAGATCTGTGAAGAATGATCTGTGAAGAAGGTATTTGATTTGTGAAAATATATATTCTACTCTATATATGTATGAACATAGATGTGAGAACAGTACTCTCTTATTTTAAAGTTTCTGAGGTAAGGTCAGGAGGTGAAGGATGCTGTTGTTGGTATCCCTCCTATCTCTGTTTCTTTATTTCTCCATTTTTAGTTTCCTGATAATCTGTCTGTAGCTGTCCTCCCAGAGGTGGGACTTATGTTTATCTCATTTTTTATACAGCTGAGCATTTTTTGGGGTTAAGGGCTTTGCTTAGGCACCCAGTAGTTGCAGCTTAGTGGATTTGAACACACAACCTTCCAGTAAGTAGGCCAATGCCTTAACCACTAAGCTACCACATCCCCAGAACTGGGGAATGTGGATTTGAACCCACACTTCCAGGGGAGACTGCAACCTAAACACAGCACCTTAGACCACTTGGCCATCCTGGCAAGGTAAGGCAAGGTAAGGCAAGGTAAGGCAAGGTAAGGCAAGGTAAGGCAAGGTAAGGCAAGGCAAGGCAAGGCAAGGCAAGGCAAGGCAAGGCAAGGCAAGGCAAGGCAAGGCAAGGCAAGGCAGGGCAAGGCAGGGCAAGGCAGGGCAAGGCAGGGCAAGGCAGGGCAGGGCAGGGCAGGGCAGGGCAGAGCAGAGCAGAGCAGAGCAGAGCAGAGCAGAGCAGAGCAGAGCAGAGCAGAGCAGAGCAGAGCAGAGCAAGGCAAGGCAAGGCAAGGCAAGGCAAGGCAAGGCAAGGCAAGGCAAAGCAAAGCAAAATAGCTTGTCAAGCTCAGTAGCTGAACTAATACCATTTAAATAATATTTAATCAACTTGACAGCCTATCGGCTAAGATCTCTTGTGTTCTCTGTTCTGGCCTTTTGGCTTTGGATTGGATTCACGTTGCGATCCTTGGTCTGGGTTGAGAAGGCGAATGGAAAAGCGGTGGTGGAAGCGGTGCTGACGGGAGTGGAGAGCGAGGAGAGAGGCGACTACTCCCAGGTGGGCGTGGACAACCTGGTGGGGGCGGGGGAGTCTGCTCACAGGACGAGGAGGGATGGACATGGGTCCTGGCCAGAAAGACCAGGTCGTGGTGGACGTATACAGGAGCGTCGGGCCGCAGGCCTCGGGCCATACCTGGAGGAATTCCAGGGGTGACACCGCGCGGCTCGACTTCCTGTTTGTGGCGGAGAGGGCTCGGGTGCAGTCGTGCTCCTTGAGGCCCTTTTGGGGCTCCGACCACTGTATGGTGGTCGGGGGCATTGAGCTGGAGGTGGGACAGAGAGGAAGGGGTTTCTGGCGGTTGAATACGACCGTGTTGCAGGACCCCTCCTTCTGTAAAGTGTTTCGCCACCTCTACGCCGGGTGGAGGCGTCTAAGAGGCCTCTACACCACCCAGATCGAGTGGTGGGAGGACCTCAAGAGGCGAGTCACCATCCTGTGCCGCTGGTGGGGACAGGAGATGGCGAGGAGGAGGAGGGAAGGGGCCGAGACATGGTCCAGGGAGCTGTGTGAGGCCTGGAAAGCCGGCGATTATGGGCGACTCAGAGACGCTAGCGAGGCTCTACGAGCCCACTACGAGGCTGAGGCCCGCAGCCACTTTGTCCGGGCGGGTA
>JAUCMX010000005.1:4816127-4831710 GCA_033459395.1 Hemibagrus guttatus | reverse complement strand
TTCTCTGACAGTTGTATGCTTTCTGTTACTGTTGTTCCTTAGGGTTCTGTTTGTTCTGCATGTTTTTTCAGATCATTACAGAGCCAAGAGCTGACATTGCAAGCTAGCAACTACCAAGCTAGCAATCTCACAAAAACACAAGGCCTTGTTGAATAGAATTCCTCAAGCAGGCCAGCAGTGACTTTACTTTTTCTTCACTGTACTCCATGAGCTGCTAGCAACAGCACGATAGTTCTGGTTGAAATGGAAATGGTTGCTGCATTCATCTCTTATCTTCCACACATTGGGTCTGCTTACACACACACACACACACACACAGCACAGTATAGCCATTGTAAAGGAAACAAAAAATGAAGAGACTGGGACAACCAGCACTGCATGCAAAACCACAACAGTTAGGAAACCACATTACCTGACAGATACGTTATTATTTAGAATTCTAAATAGGTATGATGTACTATTCATGTTATATTTCAGTACCTGCAGGGATGGACAGTAAGTATTATGGCCTTGTAAAATGTCTACAGGAATCCCATCACCATACTGCTCTTACCAACTTACTGCTCATGGCATATTTACTGTTCATAATATGTGAAATATAAGTAATTTTTACAGGGCCATAACATACATTGGCCAAACATCTGATTTATTGTTTCCATGTATTGTAAACTGCCAACAATATTTTAAACAAAGCAAAAGAAAAATAGAATATCTACACTTTTTCCTACCAAGTCTATGGATTATTCCTACAACAATCTCTATAATTTAGATAAAATGGTGTGAAAAACAAAAACCTCCTGCAAGTGTTAGTTCTGCAGAGGAATATCTCTTGTTGCTCACAGAGATCAGTGGAGAATTGCCAGACTGGTTGGAGCTGAGAGGAAAGCAATGATCAGTCAAATAATTACTCTTTAATGAACCTTGAGCTCACAGTGAGAGAGAGAGAGAGAGAGAGAGAGAGAGAGAGAGAGAGAGAGAGAGAGAGAGAGAGAGAGAGAGAGAGAGAGAGAGAGAGAGCTGAGACACAACATAAGTCTCTAACTCCAAAAGATATGTTAAAAATGTTACGGGTAGCAGGGCTGAGGGTGACCACTAGGGGGCCCTCAGTAGGGGTTGTTATGTCATGTCTGTTTATGTTTATGTTTTGGCCATGTGTGTTAGTTAAGCCCCGCCCTAGCCTAATGTGTGTTCCTTCCCCTGTGCACCTGTCCCCAATGTATCATGATTGTTCCCTGATTATGTTTTCTATTTATAGTCCTGTCTTTGTCTGTTTTAGTTGCTAGTCTTCGTTTGTATGTAGGCCAGTGTGGTGTCGCGGTTTTCATGTTCTGTTCATGTCTCGTGTTTCATGTTAATAAACCCCTTTTATGTTTCACAGAAGCTTCGCGTTGGGTCTGTTACTATCCAGCCGGACACCGCCGGCCGTAACAAAAAAGATGTGGTCAGATGCAGTGGATTGATCATCAACAGTGGAATTGTTCCTTTGAAGTGATAATAGGTAAAAAGTTACACTAAAGCAACACTTCCTGGGTGTGGCCTTCTAGAGACGTGTAAAGTTCAGCACATACAGCACTATTATACAGAATCCTCACAGAGCTGTGTTCAGAAATGGCTCAACTATACAACTTACTGTACATAGTGAGATACATACCACTGATTCTCACTCTAGTTACAGGTCATTATTTTCATCACTTATAACCCTAACCCTAACCCATAACTGTATTAATTATCAATACATTTAAGAACGAAATTACTAATCTCTTAAATTTTTTTGTATTTGCTTGCAAAATATTTAACAGAATTTTTATGTTTGGGGGCATGGTGGCTTAGCGGTTAGCACGCTTGTCTCACACCTCCAGGGTTGGGGGTTTGATTCCGTCGTGTGTGTGGAGTTTGCATATTCTCCCCGTGCCTCGGGGGTTTCCTCCGGGTACTCCGGTTTCCTCCCCCGGTCCAAAGACATGCATTGTAGGTTGATTGGCATCTCTAAATTGTCTGTAGTGTGTGATTGCGTGAGTGAATGAGAGTGTGTGTGTGCCCTGCAATGGGTTGGCACTCTGTCCATGGTGTATCCTGCCTTGATGCCCAATGATGCCTGAGATAGGCACAGGCTCCCCGTGACCCGAGAATAGATCGGATAAGCGGTAGACAATGAATGAATTAATTATTTTTTATGTTGCATAAAACAGACAGTTTTGCGGCTACAATTGGGCCAAAGGATGAAGATACCGACATTATCAAGAAAGAAAGAGACACTGTTACTCTGGTGTTCATATGAGACAAGTAGCAATGCCATTTATCTTTACTGGTACAAACAATATCCTAACAGCGCAACACAGTTTTTACTGTGTAAAGGCGCAAGGTCATATGTAGGTGATGATTGCACAACTGATGATCATCAATTAGAGGCAGAAGCATCCTCAGACTCTACTGAACTTACAATCAGAGGTATAAAGCTCTCAGATTCTGCACTCTATCACTGTGCTCTTAGAGTACTAGCACAGTGATACAGAGTCAGTGAAAGGCTTTACAAAAACCTAACAATGGCAAATATGAAGACTCTAAAACCACAACAAAAACACTCCATTTACCAACCTTCATCAAACTTGCTCAGTTCATCAAACTTAGGCTGTATGAAAGTTGGTAAAGTGGCACAAAGCATTGCAGGCAGATGTATTTGGTCTTTCGCATGCATGCACCATCGTAGCATCTATTTACATTTTTCACTCGGTTGAGTTGGGGCCAGTGATTTCCTGTGCCAAACCCGACCTCATGAGGTACTTTGGTGACTGCCCTGCACTTCACCGGAGGTGGGGTCCCACTGGGTCTTCCTCTTTTGCTTTGCCGGAGGGAGCCAGCATTTATCAATGCATGAGCTACAGAAGCTTTGAAGAGGAGGAGATTCTTCTTTTCCAATCCAGACATCAGATAGAGGTGCCAGGCATTTACAACAGTCACATCCAAACAATGAAAAAACACTCACATGTACCACTGCTTGTTCCTACATCTGAGAAGATACATTGCCACACATTGGTCAACAAGATCGACCCCAGCCATGTGTTGATTGTAAAGGGCCACAGAGAAGGGTCTTTGGACCCTGACCATTGTTTTTTCCTTCTTGACCCATCTGTTGGCAATATCTTCAGGGGACCGACCAGCACAGGATGAGGCCATGTGGATAACTGAACTGTCAAGCCAATATGTGCCAGTCAATATAGCAAATATACACTGAATTGCAAACAAAACAGTCACAAGAAAAGATGAAGCAATTACATGACTTGTGTTGGAAATATACTTGGCAATGCATGATGTCCACTCCACTGAACACATGGTTAATCTTAATTTCAAAAATAAAGAATAATATTATTACTTAGATGATCTTTTTTTTTTTTTACCTTTAGTATTTTTCTGGAATAGAAGAATTGACAGTGTAAGAAACTACAGACTGCCCCAACCCAGATTCCACTCCAGAGTACACATCTGAAAGAGCTCATTCCCAAAAGGCTTACATATCATATAGAAATATGTTTCATTTAATTCAGTTTATCTGTATGGTATTTTTACATTGGCTTAAAGCAGCCTTACCAAACATTTAGAACACTTAATCCCGACGTGTTGTGGCTGTATTATTCATTTTGCGTCCGAAGTACTGGAGCTGTGAATAAATAGACTAACAGGTATCTTAAAGTAACTAGATAAAGTTTAGTCACTAAAGTTGTGTATAGTAACTCTAATTAATTCAGTAAGATTGTGACAATGGAAGAGCTGATTGTTAAGTACATCGCTAAGCACGGCTCTCAGGGAATGTTTGATGGAATTGAGAACATTGTGGATAAGCCGTATGAGTGGGCTATTGCAAAGTTCGAAAGTTATCCCAAAATGCCTAAGAATAAAAAAAAGGAAAAATCGCCGATGCACTACAAGCAGTTCTTGCCTCATACAACGTGACTAGGAAGACCCTAGACGCGTTAAAGTCTGAAAATGAACAACTTCAATCTAGACTTGACGACGGGCTAATCTGTAAAAGAAATTTCCAGGCTACTGAAATGATCTGGAAAGAAGAAAAGGTCAGAATGCAGAACGAGATTGCACTTCTTAGAACTAACAATAGCGTACTGATATCATCTGTGGAGACATTGTCCAATGAATTGGAGGAAGCAAAGGCTGCTTGTCAATTTCTGATCAAAAATGGCACAAATGAGAGAAATACCAGTAAGGTATCTATAGGTGGTATGTTGTCTAATCGAGGTGCAGATATGATAAATTTGCATGAAGATAGTGATGAGAATTCGGAAAGAGATTCTCAGTCAGTCAGTAGTCAGTACTCTGACAGTACAGTTAGATTTCCCATGGCACCAATTCATGCTACCAGCACAATGTGTACTAGTGAAGAAGAGGAAGAACCAATGACCTCTACTATGGTCAGAGGGTTCAATCCTAATGAGCTAGAAGCTGTGATACATATCTTTTACACAGATAGTACTTTTATATATAATGCATTGCCTAAAAAGAGATTGTAAATGATTTGTTATTTTAATGCAGTCTAGAACAAATCAGAATGTTTTAATAATCTCTGATTGTACAATCAAGCTAATTAGTGTCATTTTCAACACATCATCAAGCCGTGAATGCAGTTTGCTTTAATCAAGAAAGGAAACTGAAATTGCAGGAGGCCTATACATGCAAATTCTCAAATACATGTTCACCTGCAATGTGATGTTTGTCATGAGATAATGTAAATACTACACCCTTTATTTGTATACAGTTTCATGATTAAATGACAAAATAATGATATTAAAATCCAACAATTCAAATGACACTGATTTCAAAATAGATAATAATTAGATGAGAGAAATAAAAGAGGCTGGTTTCTTCCTCTCCACACTGAAATACTCCTCAAAATGTTTGTAATCCTATTTAATAAACAGGTCATTAGGTCTATTTCCATTTCCCATCCTGCACTGCACCAAACTCCACTTCCCACACTGCACAATGACTTATTTAATAGTTCATTTATTTTATTTATGTATTTTTCATGCTATCAGTTTGTATTTGTTTACCATGTGCTCAGGACAAGTTACCCATGTGAGTCTGAGTGTAAAGTCAGAAAGCTTCAGTATGAATCAACAATCTGTCAGTAACATTAGTGACACTGTCATGTGATGCTGTGGGTGGAGCTTCATGAACCTTTATGATGTTAACATATCAGACTACAGGAAGAATATTTTCATTTATAAGCTCATCCATCATGTTCACTGTTATATTCATGTGTCTGTGGCTTTCACTAGGTGAGTTAACACTAATTTTTCTATATTCAGAAATTTAATTAGATTACTTAATCTCATTAGTTAATTGTGTGTCTGACTTAATCAATTCTGGCTTGATTGTGTAAAGGTTAAAAACTTTATGTTCTTCTCTATGACAGGTGACTCCATGGCAGATTCAATAGAGCCACTTTTCACTCATAAAGTTGTAGATGAAGGTGATGAACTTACTCTGTCCTGCAAATATGAAGCAAGCTACCCACAAAACTACCTTCACTGGTACAGGCAATACCTGAAATCTAAACCTGACTTCCTTCTTTATATTCACCAAAATGGAGATCAAAAATCCAGCACTCCCCCAAGAATGTCTGCTAATGTTAAAGATAAACAAGTGGATCTGATCATCTCCTCTGCTGCTGTATCAGACTCTGCTTTATACTACTGTGCTCTGCAGCCCACAGTGACAGGAAATCCAGCTGCACTGTACAAAAACTTTCACACAGTTTTGTTATACTCAAGGCAGTTCTTTGAGAACTGATTTAGAAAAATCACACATTCACACACTCCTCGAGGCAATCTTCTTCTTCTTTCGGCTTTTCCCTTCAGGGGTCGCCACAGCGAATCATCTCTCTCCACCTATCCCTATCTTCTGCATCCTCAACACTTGCACCCACTAGCTTCATATCCTCATTAATTCCATCCATATACCTCCTCTTTGGCCTTCCTCTTTGCCTCCTGCCTGGCAGCCCCATGTCCAACATTCTCCTACCAATATACTCACTGTCCCTCCTCTGAACATGTCCAAACCATCTTAATCTGGCCTCCCTAACTTTGTCCCCCAAACGTCCAACATGAGCTGTCCCTCTGATGTACTCATTCCTAATCCTGTCCAATCTTGTCACTCCCAAAGAGAACCTCAACATCTTCAGCTCTGCTACCTCGAGCTCTGACTCCTGTCTCTTCCTCATTGACACTGTCTCTAAACCATACAGCATGGCCGGTCTCACCACTGTCCTGTACACCTTCCCCTTGATTCTCGCTGATATTTTCCTATCACACAGAACTCCCGACACCTTTCTCCACCCATTCCAACCTGCCTGCACTCGCTTCTTTACCTCTTTCCCACACTCTCCATTACTCTGGACTGTTGACCCCAAGTACTTAAACTCCTGTACCTTCTTCACCTCTTCACCCTGTAACCTTACTGTTCCACTTCCCTCCCTTTCATTCACACACATGTACTCAGTCTTACTACGACTGACCTTCATTCCTCTTCTCTCCAGCGCAAACCTCCACCTCTCCAGGTTTTCCTCCACCTGCTCCCTGCTCTCACTACAGATCACAATGTCATCTGCAAACATCATTGTCCAAGGAGACTCCTGTCTGACCTCCTCTGACAACTGGTCCATCACTATAGCAAACAGGAAGGGGCTCAGAGCCGATCCCTGATGCAGTCCCACCTCCACATTGAACTTCTCTGTCTGACCTACAGCACACCTCACCACTGTCCTGCTCCTCTCATACATGTCCTGCACCACTCTGACATACTTCTCCGCTACTCCTGACTTCCTCATACAGTACCACAGCTCTTCTCTTGGCACCCTGTCATATGCTTTCTCCAAGTCTACAAACACACAGTGCAACTCTTTCTGACCATCCCTATACTTCTCCATCAAAATCCTCAGAGCAAAAATTGCATCCGTTGTGCTCTTTCTGGGCATGAAGCCATACTGCTGCTCACAAATGTCCACTACCTTCCTTAACCTAGCTTCCACTACTCTTTCCCATAGCTTCATTGTATGGCTCATCAACTTTATCCCCCTATAGTTACTGCAACTCTGCACGTCCCCCTTATTCTTAAAGATCGGCACTAACACACTTCTTCTCCATTCCTCAGGCATCCTCTCACTCTCTAAAACCCTGTTGAACAAATTAGCTAAAAATTCCACTGCTGCCTCTCCCAGACACTTCCAGACCTCCACCGGAATGTCATCAGGACCAACTGCCTTCCCACTTTTCATCCTCTTCAAAGCCTTCCTGACTTCATCCTTTCTAATCTTATCTACTTTCTGTTCCACAGAGTTCACCCCTTCTACTCTTTTTTCCCTCTCATTTTCCTCATTCATCAGCTCCTCAAAGTATTCCTTCCATCTCCTCTGTACACTCTCCTCACTTGTGAGCACCCTTCCATCTCTATCCTTAATAACTCTAACTTGCTGCACATCCTTCCCATCTCGATCCCTCTGCCTAGCTAACCTGTACAAGTCCTTCTCTCCTTCTCTAGTGTCTAACCTAGTGTACAACTCTTCATATGCCTTCTGCTTGGCCTTAGACACCTCCCTCTTCACTCTGCGCTGTAACTCCTTGTATTCCTGTCTATTCTCTTCAGTCCTGTCCATGTCCCACTTCTTCTTGGCTAACCTCTTCCTCTGGACACTATCCTGAACTTCCTCATTCCACCACCAAGTCTCCTTATCTTCTTTCCTCCTTCCAGATGACACACCCAGCACCTTTCTCCCTGTCTCCCTGATCACTTCTGCTGTAGTTTCCCAGTCATCTGGCAGCACTACCTGACCACACAGAGCCTGCCTCAACTTCTGCCTAAATTCCTCACAACATTCCTCCTTTTTCAGCTTCCACCACTTGGTTTTCTTCTCTATCTTTGACCTCTTCGTCTTACAGACCATCAAAGTCATCCTACACACCACCATCCTATGCTGTCTGGCTACACTCTCTCCCACTACCACTTTACAGTCACTAATCTCTTTCAGATTACCTCTTCTACATAGGATGTAGTCTACCTGTGTTCTCCTACCTCCACTCTTGTAAGTCACTCTATGCTCCTCCCTCTTCTGAAAATAAGTGTTAACCACTCCCATGTCCATCCTCTTAGCAAAGTCCACTACCATCTGTCCTTCCAGGTTCCTTTCCTTAACTCCAAACTTGCCCATCACCTCCTCATCACCTGTGTTCCCCTCACCAACATGTCCATTAAAATCCGCTCCTATCACCACTCTCTCACCCGTGGGAATACTCTCCATCACCTCATCTAATTCACTCCAGAATCTCTCTTTCTCCTCTAACTCACAACCTACCTGTGGGGCATAACCACTAACAACATTCAACATCACCCCTTCAATCTCTAACTTCAGACTCATCACCCTGTCTGACACTCTCTTCACCTCCAGAACATTCCTCACAAACTCCTCCTTCAGGACCACACCTACCCCATTTCTCTTACTATCCACACCATAATAAAACAGCTTGAATCCTGCTCCTATACTACAAGCCTTGCTACCCTTCCACCTGGTCTCCTGTACACACAGTATATCCACCTTCCTTCTCTCCATCACATCAGCCAGCTCTCTACCTTTCCCTGTCATAGTACCAACATTCAGAGTTCCTATTCTCAGTCCTACACTCTTACCTTTCCTCTTCTCTCTCTGTCTGCGCACTCTCCTCCCTCCTCTACTTCTTCGACCAACAGTAGCCCAATTTCCACCGGCGCCCTGTAGGTCAACGGCACCGATGGCGGTCGTTGTTAACCCGGGCCTCGACCGATCCGGTATGAAATTCGTACTGACGATTCGCATGGTTAAATTTGGCAATGTTTTACGCCGGATGCCCTTCCTGACGCAACCCTCTCTATTTATCCGGGCTTGGGACCGGCACAGAAGTCACTGGACTGTGACCCCCATGGCTAGATTACACTCCTCGAGGCAATATGTAATTAAATTAGAAGTCCACTAGACAAGACAAGGCATGGCTCCACATATATAACATTGAATTATATATATATACAGTATTTCCTGTGAAGCCTAAAACTCATTCCTTAGTTCTGTAGATTTCCTCAGTACCTCATTGCTGGTCTGAGTGAATGGTGAATGGTGAGTGAATATATATATCATCTAACACCATTCACTCAGACCAGCAATGAGGTAATGAGGAAATCTACAGAACTAAGGAATGAGTTTTAGGCTTCACAGGAAATAAGACTTAGACCTCACATGCTTTGTTGCTTCTGTTGAGATGGAGTATATCTGTGAAATTTAACACTGTAATGTGTGTGATTTAAAGTTTTGTTACTTTATTTTATTTGATGTGTGTACTTTAATTTGTTTGTGTTAAAGCTTTATACAGGAAATGTGCTCTCCACATAGTATTATTTTTTACAGATGGTATAACCACTACAGACCAATTCCTGGTGTTTTTACACAAGTAACTAGAACTTCCTTATTTATTAGTGCATCATTTGTTTTCTGCTCTTGTGCACAGTGTTCAGTGTGAGACAGTGTTCAGTGTGTTCAGTGTGAGATAATTCAGTTTTAACACTGAACACTGTTACAAACACAGACAGCACAGATTATCAGGTATGTTCTTGTCATATAATGGAGTGCAAGCAGAGACTCTAGCAAAAGCTTTTGAAAAGGAAAAAAGAAAGTGTGAAGCAAAGACAGAATTGTCTATTAAATGTTTTGAATGGTTTAAAATTAATAAAATGCCAAGATATTCTTACCCTTTATATCCTTTTATATAGGAATAAATATTTTACAATGATAAAATAGCATGTCTGATGCTGTGGGTTGTGAAGTAACAGTGTTGTTTGTTCTGTGTTGTACTAGTGTGACTCAGTTCACTGTCACTGATACTGTGAAGTGATGATCTGTGTAAAGTTACACTACAACAGCATCACTTCCTGGGTGTGGCCTTCTAGAGACGTGTAAAGTTCAGCACATACAGCACTATTATACAGAATCCTCACAGCGCTGTGTTCAGAAATGGCTCAACTATACAACTTACTGTACATAGTGAGATACACACCACTGATTCTCACTCTAGTTACAGGTAATTCATTTTCATCAGTTAATCAATGGTATTGATTTACAGTTATATTTAATCAGTTAATTAATTGCATTAATTAAAAGAATTGTATCAATCTAGTAATTACTTGATTTTTTAAGTCAGTATTTGGTTTATAAAAAATATTTCACTAATATATTGTCTTTATATATAACAGGCAGTTTTGCAGATAAAATTGGACCAACAGATGAAGATGCCAACATTGTCATGAAAGAAACACACACTGTTACTCTGAAATGTTCATATGAGACAAGCAGTGATCGCATCTATCTTTACTGGTACAAACAATATCCTAACAGCGCACCACAGTTTTTACTGTATAAAGGCGCAAGGTCATATAGTGGTTCAGGAAGCACTCCTGCTGATCGTCGATTAGAGTCAAAAACAAGCAGAGACTCTACTGAACTTACTATCAGAGGTCTAAAGCTCTCAGATTCTGCACTCTATCACTGTGCTCTTAGAGACTTAGCACAGTGATACAGAGTCAGTGAAAGGCTTTACAAAAACATTACCATGGCATATAAACATGCAAGAGGTTTCTAAAAACCACATCAACTTTTTATCAGTTAACCACAGACATAAATAAAAGCTGTGGTAACATATGCAGCTGAAAGAAATAGAAAATTAAAACAAACATGACAACTACACAATAATCCCAGTAAATTCACAAATCTACATGTTTCAGGCTCAAAGAATATTTTAATGATGCTATCAGAGCCATTGGGTCAGGTGTTCTTGCTGTCTGTTTTGAATGAAAGATATTGACATCTTTTCTGTTCAATTTTCATTCATTCATTTTTTTTGCTCATGTGTTAATTATGCATGTACATACTGGGAATACATGTTACTTTGCTGGATGTGTGCTAAGGCAACAGCTTTTTACCAACAACTGGTGCAGATGTGAGTTTGATCATCCAGATAAAACAAAGATGAAATGGATGAATAAGGAAACGGCAGCAATGCAGTGTGTACAGTCATACAGATACAGGGTCAAGTGCTTCAGTTATTATTCATATCAAATATCAGAATGTAGAAAAATGTGATCTGAGTTTCTTTGTGCCATGTTTTTTTTGGTGCCAGATGAGCACCAAACATCTTTCATCTCCATAAAGGTTTGGAATTAGAATTCTGACTGCACCCCAAGCCAGACATGCCTGAGCTCAGCTAATGCTTTTAGTGCTGTATGGACACATCTTCACAGCCACAATACAAAACCTAGTGGAAAGCCTTCCCGGAACAGTAGAGATTAATGTATGATTTGATTATATGATGATCCACTTTGGAAATTGGGGACAGAGACAAGTGTCAGCCATGAATCAACAGCCCTGGAGCAGTGAGGGTTAAGGGCCTTGCTCAGAGACTCAACAGCTTGGCAGTGCTGTGGCTTGAAACCCAGTTTGCCAATCAGCTACCTTTTACCACCACTAATTTATGTTATTTTATTTATTTATGTTATTTATATTCTTTTTTATAACAGGAAGTTTTGCAGATTAAATTGGGCTGACCGACGAAGTTGCCACCATTGTCAGTAAAGATACATACTCTGTTATTCTAAAATGTTCATACAAGTCAAGCAGTTATTACACTGAGCTTTACTCTTCTTTTCCTTTTACCAACTTAAGAGCCATGCTTTTCTCACAAGATGGAGCTATTTACACTTTTACATTCACTTCATCATCAGTCTGTCACATTAACCATCATTTAACCATCAAATGTAGTAACAGTGTATTTTAATGGACACAATATTAGAGTTTAACTAATGTTGCATTCTTTGTAAAATAAATCCCAAAATGCACTTCTTTAACATCTCCTCATACAGCTAGCTTGTTGTGTTACTGGTTATTATTGTATGAACCCAGTGGACACTGTATATAAGAAACCCAGTAAACACTCTGTTCTGGATATTCATGTACCATTACAGTTAGAACATTAATGCTAAATTTGATGTATTTGGTCTATTTTAGTTTGATGGAATCTGAAAAACACATACAAACATGACTATGTCAAATGAATTAGGTTTAAGTGTTATGACTGCTTACTTTAGAAACTAGTTTGTATTTAAGTGGAATATTGGTTCCAGATGTAGATGCAGACACCACTGATTACAAATATATAATGTGTAATTAAATTACAGACTGGTTTACTTTTTAATTATGATTAAATTATTGTATAATTATTATTTAAATAATGTAATAAGTCCTTATTACCTTTTATTAACAGTTCATCTATATTAAATTATTACCTTTTATTAACTTTGCTCTACATTAAAATCATCTATTGAAAGTAAATGAATGAAGATATTCAGAAAACAATGCTAGTTTCTGTTGTTCCACAAGGGGGCAGAATAAAGCAATAAACCCAGTACTAATAAACATGTGCTGCTGTCACTCTGCAACCATGTCTCTTTCAGGAAAAGTTCAAGAAACTCAACATTGTAGATTTTGTACCTATAATGTGGATTTTTATTCTTTACCTAATGAATTTATTTTTACATTGAAGATAAAGCTTTCAGATAAAAGCTGACAAATGAACACATTTAAGTGTTGTGTTATTGGTCACATAAATAAATAAACAATTAATTAATGGATTAATTGATTGATTTATTGTCTAAAACACTTGATATTGGACTAAGAGTAATATGGACCCCTGGTATAATATATAAAATCTTAGATGCATGATAAATGTGATGTTCCACATGTGAGACTGAATGTAATGCCAGGATGCAGTAAGTCAAGAATCTGTCAGTAAAACTGGTGACACTGTCATATGATGCTGAGGGGTGGAGCTTCATGAACCTCTGAAATGTTAATATAATAGAGTACAGAAAGACCTCAGAATATTGTCATTTTGCTAACACCATTCATCATGTTCACTGTTATATTCATGTGTCTGTGGCTTTCATTAGGTAAGTTAACATTGACCTTTTCAGTTAAATTAATGATTAATTAGCCTGTGTGATGTTAAGAAAAATTAGAAAATGTGTCTGAGTTATGAAACTCAAGAAATAAAAATTATTATGTTCTTTTCTCTCAGACAGGTGACTCCATGGCAGAACAAATCGAGCCACTTTTTACTCATAAAGTTGTAGATTAAGGTGATGATGTTACTCTGTCCTGCAGCTACAAAAATGCTGGTTCAGAAAACAATCTGTTCTGGTACAAACAATATCCAAAATCTAAACCCGAGTTCCTTTTCTTCATCACTCCAAGTGGTTCTAAAACCGACCCAGTGCCACCACATCTGTCTGCTAAAGTTGATGATAAAACTAAACAAGTGGATCTGATCATCTCCTCTGCTGCTGTATCAGACTCTGCTCTATACTACTGTGCTCTGAGGCCCACAGTGACAGGAAATCCAGCTGCACTGTACAAAGACTTTCACACAGTTTTGTTATACTGAAGGTAGATAAACTGCTTAAATTCAATAATTTACATCCCTTTAAATCGGGAACTCTGCTAGGTTTTGACTCTCACAAAATTTCAAGTGAAATAAACTCACACAGCAGAATAAACTCATGAACAGAATATAACTGTACATCTCTCCACTATAGATAGTGTAGTGGCAAATTTGTACTAAAACCGTGTGTGTGTGTGTGAATTTTCACTTAACCTGGATTTCTGGTGGATGTTTCCCTTCATGTTATTGCCTCAGACTTAGTCAGGCAAGGTCACATTCTGTTCTCAGGTTTTCTCTAACACATACACTGTCAACAGAAAGAATAAGGGCTTCTTGTTTAAAATTTCCATCACATTAGTCTTTCTGCAGTTACAATTTTATACAAGAATCAAATGTACATTAAATAATTGCTTAAATTGAGTGTTTTTTTTAATGCATAAATACATTACACACTTGTAAAAATTTACAAAAATATATTTTGAAAACAAGGACAAATTTTATGAACTTAAACTCTAAGAAACATTAATGCATTTTTTTAATAAGTTAATTTAGACTGTTTTATATGTGTTATGGTTTTTTAATCAAACAGGGGAAGCTAAAAACCTTATAATTTAAAATGTGTTGTTTACCCCAAATTAATGTTTTTGTTGCTATATGTATGTATTGTATTGTAATTGTTATAACAATTACAATAATTACAGTCTGCCATAAGACGAGCAAACTTCCATGTATTTATTTTATTTTGTTCTCTTTTGGTCACCTTAGGCTTTCAGTACACCAGCAGATTTTTAACACAGAATCTCATATGCTGAAGCAAATAAACAAGACTAGCAAGTCATTTTTCTCGTCCTCTAATAATGTTTTGCATGATCTTGCAGGCTTGTTGTAGATGTATGTTTGTTAAATTTGTTAAAGAAATTACTCTGCCTATTGAATAAAAATCCTCCTAATTTGTTCAGAATTTATTCCACTGTACATTACATGCCCATGCTCTCGGTTTATCTAAGAGAATATAGCCTCCAGTCTCTCAGGCTTTGTTTCTGTTATTAGGTCTCGATTGTAATAATAATCACTGTTCTCTGTTGTTCCTATTTATTATTTGGTGTTTTTTAATAATCATAGCTTGCTCTCTGAGAATGAAGATTTCCTTACTTGATCTTTTCAGTGCTGTGACTCCACTGGTTATGCTGCTAAATAATATTTTTATTCTCATAGATGTGATTCAAAGTACATCTGTCACCTTTTTCTTTCCAACAAAGAAATTCTTCTTCTAACGTTGCACTGATCTTTTTTCACTGATGTGTGCTCTTTTTGGGGTATCACTAAACACAAATCTGCTGTGTTGTGCATGCAGCTGGTAATTTATGGCAATGTGATTGACATTCATCAACATACACACATCGGAAATGACTTTGGTTTATCTCGCACACTGATGCAGAACTTTCCTTATAGAATGAGGCCCAATGTTAAAGTGAATAAAAGTGAAAAACACTGGCTGTGTTTATGCTAAATTTGGTTTAAATGGCTATTTAAGGGAAGTTTCCACACCTGTGACACATTGTAATTGTGATTAATGTCTGGTCATAAATAATCAGTGAGTTTCTCAGCTCGTGAGGTGATGCACTGACTTGGCTGGATACTGCACCAGGGGGAAGACTTGTTGAACTTTATAAAGCAGGAAAAGGATATAAAAAGTTTTCTCAACACTTGAAAATTCAATTCAATTCAATTCAATTTTATTTGTATAGCGCTTTTAACAAAGAGCATTGTCTCAAAGCAGCTTTACAGAACATAAAAAACAATAAACATACAAACAAACAGTCCTAGATGTTAGACAAAATTTTCCCTAGTGAGCGAGCCTGAGGTGACTCAGGCGACTGTGGCAAGGAAAAACTCCCTCAGATGGTATTAGGAAGAAACCTTGAGAGGAACCAGACTCAAAAGGGAACCCATCCTCATCTGGGTGACACACGGAGAGTGTGATATGAACAATGTCCTTTCTGCATTAGTTGTGTGATGCAGATACAGCATGTGTAGAATGTTATGTGTAAAATGTCCACATA
>JAUCMX010000005.1:4790627-4815627 GCA_033459395.1 Hemibagrus guttatus | reverse complement strand
CTGCAACTCTGCACGTCACCCTTATTCTTAAAGATCGGCACTAACACACTTCTTCTCCATTCCTCAGGCATCCTCTCACTCTCTAAAACCCTGTTGAACAAACTAGCTAAAAATTCCACTGCTGCCTCTCCCAGACACTTCCAGACCTCCACCGGGATGTCATCAGGACCAACTGCCTTCCCACTTTTCATCCTCTTCAAAGCCTTCCTGACTTCATCCTTTCTAATCTTATCTACTTTCTGTTCCACAGAGTTCACCCCTTCTACTCTTTTTTCCCTCTCATTTTCCTCATTCATCAGCTCCTCAAAGTATTCCTTCCATCTCCTCTGTACACTCTCCTCACTTGTGAGCACCCTTCCCTCTCTATAACTTCCCTTAATAACTCTAACTTGCTGCACATCCTTCCCATCTCGATCCCTCTGCCTAGCTAACCTGTACAAGTCCTTCTCTCCTTCTCTAGTGTCTAACCTAGTGTACAACTCTTCATATGCCTTCTGCTTGGCCTTAGACACCTCCCTCTTCACTCTGCGCTGTAACTCCTTGTATTCCTGTCTATTCTCTTCAGTCCTGTCCATGTCCCACTTCTTCTTGGCTAACCTCTTCCTCTGGATACTATCCTGAACTTCCTCATTCCACCACCAAGTCTCCTTATCTTCTTTCCTCCTTCCAGATGACACACCCAGCACCTTTCTCCCTGTCTCCCTGATCACTTCTGCTGTAGTTTCCCAGTCATCTGGCAGCACTACCTGACCACCCAGAGCCTGCCTCAACTTCTGTCTAAATTCCTCACAACATTCCTCCTTTTTCAGCTTCCACCACTTGGTTTTCTTCTCTATCTTTGACCTCTTCGTCTTACAGACCATCAAAGTCATCCTACACACCACCATCCTATGCTGTCTGGCTACACTCTCTCCCACTACCACTTTACAGTCACTAATCTCTTTCAGATTGCCTCTTCTACATAGAATGTAGTCTACCTGTGTTCTCCTACCTCCACTCTTGTAAGTCACTCTATGCTCCTCCCTCTTCTGAAAATAAGTGTTAACCACACCCATGTCCATCCTCTTAGCAAAGTTCACTACCATCTGTCCTTCAAGGTTCCTTTCCTTAACTCCAAACTTGCCCATCACCTCCTCATCACCTGTGTTCCCCTCGCCAACATGTCCATTAAAATCCGCTCCTATCACCACTCTCTCACCCGTGGGAATACTCTCCATCACCTCATCTAATTCACTCCAGAATCTCTCTTTTTCCTCTAACTCACAACCTACCTGTGGGGCATAACCACTAACAACATTCAACATCACCCCTTCAATCTCTAACTTCAGACTCATCACTCTGTCTGACACTCTCTTCACCTCCAGAACATTCCTCACAAACTCCTCCTTCAGGACCACACCTACCCCATTTCTCTTACTATCCACACCATAATAAAACAGCTTGAATCCTGCTCCTATACTACGAGCCTTGCTACCCTTCCACCTGGTCTCCTGTACACACAGTATATCCACCTTCCTTCTCTCCATCACATCAGCCAGCTCTCTACCTTTCCCTGTCATAGTACCAACATTCAGAGTTCCTATTCTCAGTCCTACACTCTTACCTTTCCTCTTCTCTCTCTGTCTGTGCACTCTCCTCCCTCCTCTACTTCTTCGACCAACAGTAGCCCAATTTCCACCGGCACCCTGTAGGTCAACGGCGCCGATGGCGGTCGTTGTGAACCCGGGCCTAGACCGATCCGGTATGAAATTCGTACTGACGATTCGCATGGTTAAATTTGGCAATGTTTTATGCCGGATGCCCTTCCTGACGCAACCCTCTCTATTTATCCGGGCTTGGGACCGGCACAGAAGTCACTGGACTGTGACCCCCATGGCTAGATTATGTTAACATATCAGTGTACAGAAAGAATAGTTTCCTTCAGCTAAGACCATTCACCATGTTCACTGTTATATTCATGTGTCTGTGGCTTTCACTGAGTGAGTAAACATTTTTATTATTGCAAAAATACTATGTTCTGAATTAGACATGAACACATGTGTTTTTAAAAAATAGCAAATATGTATGATTTGTTTAACACATTATTTTAATAAACAATATACACTCTTCTCTATGACTGGTAATTGGGTGCAGGTGACAGTGCTAGAATTGGGGGCAGTGGTGGCTCAAGTGGTTAAGGCTCTGGGTCGTTGATCGGAGGATCGGGGTTCAAGCCCCAGCACCACCAAGCTCCACTGTTGGGCAATTGAGCAAGGCCCTTAACCTTCTCTGCTCCAGGAGCGCTGTATCATAGCTGCCCCTGCGCTCTGACCCCAACTTCCTCAGCTGGGATATGCGAAGAAAAGAATTCCACTATGCTGTAATGTATGTGTGGCGATAATAAAGGCTTCATGCCCCACTTCTTCCACTTCTAGAACGCCGGTGATTGGGGGCGTGGTTGAGTGGCTGTGGTTGGTGCATCCGTGACAGTAAGCCTGTAAGCTTTCTCTGACAGTTGTATGCTCTTTCTGTTACTGTTGTTCCTTAGGGTTCTGTTTGTTCTGCATGTTTTTTCAGATCATTACAGAGCCAAGAGCTGACATTGCAAGCTAGCAACTACCAAGCTAGCAATCTCACAAAAACACAAGGCTGTGTTGAATAGAATTCCTCAAGCAGGCCAGCAGTGAGTTTACTTTTTCTTCACTGTACTCCATGAGCTGCTAGCAACAGCACGATAGTTCTGGTTGAAATGGAAATGGTTGCTGCATTCATCTCTTATCTTCCACACATTGGGTCTGCTTACACACACACACACACACACACAGCACAGTATAGCCATTGTAAAGGAAACAAAAAATGAAGAGACTGGGACAACCAGCACTGCATGCAAAACCACAACAGTTAGGAAACCACATTACCTGACAGATATGTTATTATTTAGAATTCTAAATAGGTATGATGTACTATTCATGTTATATTTCAGTACCTGCAGGGATGGACAGTAAGTATTATGGCCCTGTAAAATGTCTACAGGAATCCCATCACCATACTGCTCTTACCAACTTACTGCTCATGGCATATTTACTGTTCATAATATGTGAAATATAAGTAATTTTTACAGGGCCATAACATACATTGGCCAAACATCTGATTTATTGTTTCCATGTATTGTAAACTGCCAACAATATTTTAAACAAAGCAAAAGAAAAATAGAATATCTACACTTTTTCCTACCAAGTCTATGGATTTTTCCTACAACAGTCTCTATAATTTAGATAAAATGGTGTGAAAAACAAAAACTTCCTGCAAGTGTTAGTTCTGCAGAGGAATATGTCTTGTTGCTCACAGAGATCAGTGGAGAATTGCCAGACTGGTTGGAGCTGAGAGGAAAGCAATGATCAGTCAAATAATTACTCTTTAATGAACCTTGAGCTCACAGTGAGAGAGAGAGAGAGAGAGAGAGAGAGAGAGAGAGAGAGAGAGAGAGAGAGAGAGAGAGAGAGAGAGAGAGAGAGAGAGAGAGAGAGAGAGAGAGGGAGAGAGACCTGAGACACAACATAAGTCTCTAACTCCAAAATATATGTTAAAAAGATGTGGTCAGATGCAGTGGATTGATCATCAACAGTGGAATTGTTCCTTTGAAGTGATAATAGGTAAAAAGTTACACTAAAGCAACACTTCCTGGGTGTGGCCTTCTAGAGACGTGTAAAGTTCAGCACATACAGCACTATTATACAGAATCCTCACAGAGCTGTGTTCAGAAAAGGCTCAACTATACAACTTACTGTACATAGTGAGATACATACCACTGATTCTCACTCTAGTTACAGGTAATTCATTTTCATCACTTATAACCCTAACCCTAACCCATAACTGTATTAATTATCAATACATTTAAGAATGAAATTACTAATCTCTTAAATTTTTTTGTATTTGCTTGCAAAATATTTAACAGAATTTTTATGTTTGGGGGCATGGTGGCTTAGTGGTTAGCCCGCTTGTCTCACACCTCCAGGGTTGGGGGTTTGACTCCGCCGTGTGTGTGGAGTTTGCATATTCTCCCCGTGCCTCGGGGGTTTCCTCCGGGTACTCCGGTTTCCTCCCCCGGTCCAAAGACATGCATTGTAGGTTGATTGGCATCTCTAAATTGTCTGTAGTGTGTGATTGCGTGAGTGAATGAGAGTGTGTGTGTGCCCTGCAATGGGTTGGCACTCTGTCCATGGTGTATCCTGCCTTGATGCCCAATGACGCCTGAGATAGGCACAGGCTCCCCGTGACCCGAGAATAGATCGGATAAGCGGTAGACAATGAATGAATTAATTAATTTTTATGTTCCATAAAACAGACAGTTTTGCGGCTACAATTGGGCCAAAGGATGAAGATACCAACATTATCAAGAAAGAAAGAGACACTGTTACTCTGGTGTTCATATGAGACAAGTAGCAATGCCATTTATCTTTACTGGTACAAACAATATCCTAACAGCGCAACACAGTTTTTACTGTGTAAAGGCGCAAGGTCATATGCAGGTGATGATTGCACAACTGATGATCATCAATTAGAGGCAGAAGCATCCTCAGACTCTACTGAACTTACAATCAGAGGTATAAAGCTCTCAGATTCTGCACTCTATCACTGTGCTCTTAGAGTACTAGCACAGTGATACAGAGTCAGTGAAAGGCTTTACAAAAACCTAACAATGGCAAATATGAAGACTCTAAAGCCACAACAAAAACACTCCATTTACCAACCTTCATCAAACTTGCTCAGTTCATCAAACTTAGGCTGTATGAAAGTTGGCAAAGTGGCACAAAGCATTGCAGGCAGATGTATTTGGTCTTTCGCATGCATGCACCATCGTAGCATCTATTTACATTTTTCACTCGGTTGAGTTGGGGCCAGTGATTTCCTGTGCCAAACCCGACCTCATGAGGTACTTTGGTGACTGCTCTGCACTTCACCGGAGGTGGGGTCCCACTGGGTCTTCCTCTTTTGCTTTGCCAGAGGGAGCCAGCATTTATCAATGCATGAGCTACAGAAGCTTCATGAACCTTTATGATGTTAACATATCAGACTACAGGAAGAATATTTTCATTTATAAGCTCATCCATCATGTTCACTGTTATATTCATGTGTCTGTGGCTTTCACTAGGTGAGTTAACACTGATTTTTCTATATTCAGAAATTTAATTAGATTACTTAATCTCATTAGTTAATTGTGAGTCTGACTTAATCAATTCTGGCTTGATTGTGTAAAGGTTAAAAACTTTATGTTCTTCTCTATGACAGGTGACTCCATGGCAGATTCAATAGAGCCACTTTTCAGTCATAAAGTTGTAGATGAAGGTGATGAAGTTACTCTGTCCTGCAGATATGAATCGAGCTACCCACAAAACTACCTTCACTGGTACAGGCAATACCTGAAATCTAAACCTGAGTTCCTTCTTTATATTCAACAAAATGGAGATCAAAAATCCAGCACTCCCCCAAGAATGTCTGCTAATGTTAAAGATAAATAAGTGGATCTGATCATCTCCTCTGCTGCTGTATCAGACTCTGCTCTATACTACTGTGCTCTGCAGCCCACAGTGACAGGAAATCCAGCTGCACTGTACAAAAACTTTCACACAGTTTTGTTATATTCAAGGCAGTTCTTTGAGAACTGATTTAGAAAAATCACACATTCACACACTCCTCGAGGCAATATGTAATTAAATTAGAAGTCCACTAGACAAGACAAGGCATGGCTCCACATATATAACATTGAATTATATATATATATACAGTATTTCCTGTGAAGCCTAAAACTCATTCCTTAGCTCTGTAGATTTCCTCAGTACCTCATTGCTGGTCTGAGTGAATGGTGTTTTATATATATATATATATATCATCTAACACCATTCACTCAGACCAGCAATGAGGTAATGAGGAAATCTACAGAACTAAGGAATGAGTTTTAGGCTTTACAGGAAATAAGACTTAGACCTCGCATGCTTTGTTGCTTCTGTTGAGATGGAGTATATCTGTGAAATTTAACACTGCAATGTGTGCGATTTAAAGTTTTGTTACTTTATTTTATTTGATGTGTGTACTTTAATTTGTTTGTGTTAAAGCTTTATACAGGAAATGTGCTCTCCACATAGTATTATTTTTTACAGATGGTATAACCACTACAGACCAATTCCTGGTGTTTTTACACAAGTAACTAGAACTTCCTTATTTATTAGTGCATCATTTGTTTTCTGCTCTTGTGCACAGTGTTCAGTGTGAGACAGTGTGAGACAGTGTTCAGTGTGTTCACTGTGAGACAATTCAGTTTTAACACTGAACACTGTTACACACACAGAGAGCACAGATTATCAGGTATGTTCTTATCATATAATGGAGTGCAAGCAGAGACTCTAGCAAAAGCTTTTGAAAAGGAAAAAAGAAAGTGTGAAGCAAAGACAGAATTGTCTATTAAATGTTTTGAATGGTTTAAAATTAATAAAATGCCAAGATATTCTTACCCTTTATATCCTTTTATATAGGAATAAATATTTTACAATGATAAAATAGCACGTCTGATGCAGTGGGTTGTGAAGTAACAGTGTTGTTTGTTCTGTGTTGTACTAGTGTGACTCAGTTCACTGTCACTGATACTGTGAAGTGATGATCTGTGTAAAATTACACTACAACAGCATCACTTCCTGGGTGTGGCCTTCTAGAGACGTGTAAAGTTCAGCACATACAGCACTATTATACAGAATCCTCACAGAGCTGTGTTCAGAAATGGCTCAACTTTACAACTTACTGTACATAGTGAGATACATACCACTGATTCTCACTCTAGTTACAGGTACTTTATTTTCATCTGTTAATCAATGGTATTGATTTGCAGTTATATTTAATCAGTTAATTAATTGCATTAATTAAAAAAATTGTATCAATCTAGTAATTACTTGATTTTTTAAGTCAGTATTTGGTTTATAAAAAATATTTCACTAATATATTGTCTTTATATATAACAGGCAGTTTTGCAGATGAAATTGGACCAAAAGATGAAGATGCCAACATTGTCATGAAAGAAACACACACTGTTACTCTGAAATGTTCATATGAGACAAGCAGTGATCGCATCTATCTTTACTGGTACAAACAATATCCTAACAGCGCACCACATCAACTTTTTATCAGTTAACCACAGACATAAATAAAAGCTGTAGTAACATATGCAGCTGAAAGAAATAGAAAATTAAAACAAACATGACAACTACACAATAATCCCAGTAAATTTACAAATCTACATGTTTCAGGTTCAAAGAATATTTTAATGATGCTATCAGAGCCATTGGGTCAGGTGTTCTTGCTGTCTGTTTTGAATGAAAGATATTGACATCTCTTCTGTTCAATTTTCATTCATTCATTTTTTTGTTCATGTGTTAATTATGCATGTACATACTGGGAATACATGTTACTCTGCTGGATGCGTGCTAAGGCGACAGCCTTTTACCAACAACTGGTGCAGATGTGAGCTTGATCATCCAGATAAAACAAAGATGAAATGGATGAATAAGGAAACGGCAGCAATGCAGTGTGTACAGTCATACAGATACAGGGTCAAGTGCTTCAGTTATTATTCATATCAAATATCAGAATGTAGAAAAATGTGATCTGAGTTTCTTTGTGCCATGTTTTTTTTTGTGCCAGATGAGCACCAAACATCTTTCATCTCCATAAAGGTTTGGAATTAGAATTATGACTGCACCCCAAGCCAGACATGCCTGAGCTCAGCTAATGCTTTTAGTGCTGTGTGGACACATCTTCACAGACACACTACAAAACCTAGTGGAAAGCCTTCCCAGAACAGTAGAGATTATTGTATGATTTGATTATATGATGATCCACTTTGGAAATTGGGGACAGAGACAAGTGTCAGCCATGAATCAACAGCCCTGGAGCAGTAAGGGTTAAGGGCCTTGCTCAGAGACTCAACAGCTTGGCAGTGCTGTGGCTTGAAACCCAGTTTGCCAATCAGCTACCTTTTACCACCACTACCCCCAAAAAAACAGCTTTCAACATGCAACAGCAGACTTGTTTTGTGCACAGGATCACAGCACAAAGGGCAAGAACAAATTTCAGAAGTGGGATTCAAACCCACACTTCCAGGGAGAAAGTACAATCTGAAGGCAGTGCCTGAGACCACTCAGCCATCCAGTGCCAAGGATTAACATAGTCTGCAGTTTGTTTACAAAAAATATTTGACATATCTATTGCATATGCATATCGAGACATTGGTGGCTCAGTGGTAGGTTTCTCGCCTATCATGCGAAAGGCCCGGGTTCGATTCCAGCCAATGCCTCAACCCCAGCCACTGGATGCAGTGCCGGTCCCAAGCCCGGAAAAAATGGGAGGGTTGTGGCAGGAAGGGCATCCGGCATAAAACCTGTGCCAAGTTGTTGTGCGGACCAGTTGGTCCGCTGTGGCGACCCTGAACAGGGAGCAGCCGAAAGCAACTTCTTCTATTGCATATGCATATCATTTTTGTCACCACCACCACCCCTTCTAGCAGAAGGAATGAGAACATCTGGACCACCACTGCCAAACTCTGTAACAGCTCCCCCAGATTGTTATGCTCAGTAACTGAACTAAAATAAATGAAACAATATCTAATCAGCTTGGCATGTCCTTTGTTGAAGTGCAGGATTCTGCATAGGTTTTGTAGTACCACAGAAGGAGGTATGAAAACCCAAGTACACTATATCAAAATCCTACTGTTTTCTGTCTGACTATTGATAAATAAATCAAGTGTTATATTCATAGAAAACAGTAAAAACAGTTACTGTTATGGTTAGACACGAACATTACCAAAGTGTCCAAAGAGTGAACATAGTCTGTAGTTTGTTCACAAAAATACTTGGCGGGTTTATTTATGTTATTTATATTCTTTTTTATAACAGGAAGTTTTGCAGATTAAATTAAGGTGACCGACGAAGTTGCCACCATTGTCAGTAAAGATACATACTCTGTTATTCTAAAATGTTCATACGAGTCAAGCAGTGATTACACTGAGCTTTACTCTTCTTTTCCTTTTAACAAACTTAAGAGCCATGCTTTTCTCACAAGATGGAGCTATTTACACTTTTACATTCACTTCATCATCAGTCTGTCACATTAACCATCATTTAACCATCAAATGTAGTAACAGCGTATTTTAATGGACACAATATTAGAGTTTAACTAATGTTGCATTCTTTGTAAAATAAATCCCAAAATGCACTTCTTTAACATCTCCTCATACAGCTAGCTTGTTGTGTTACTGGTTATTATTATATGAACCCAGTGGACACTGTATATAAGAAACCCAGTAAACACTCTGTTCTGGACATTCTTGTACCATTACAGTTAGAACATTAATGCTGAATTTGATGTATTTGGTCTATTTTAGTTTGATGGAATCTGAAAAACACATACAAACATGACTATGTCAAATGAATTAGGTTTAAGGGTTATGACTGCTTACTTTAGAAACTAGTTTGGATTTAAGTGGAATATTGGTTCCAGATGTAGATGCAGACACCACTGATTACAAATATATAATGTGTAATTAAATTACAGACTGGTTTACTTTTTAAATTATGATTAAATTATTGTATAATTATTATTTAAATAATGTAATAAGTCCTTATTACCTTTTATTAACAGTTCATCTATATTAAATTATTACCTTTTATTAACTTTGCTCTACATTAAAATCATCTATTGAAAGTAAATGAATGAAGATATTCAGAAAACAATGCTAGTTTCTATTGTTCCACAAGGGGGCAGAATAAAGCAATAAACCCAGTACTAATAAACATGTGCTGCTGTCACTCTGCAACCATGTCTCTTTCAGGAAAAGTTCAAGAAACTCAACATTGTAGATTTTGTACCTATAATGTGGATTTTTATTCTTTACCTAATTAATTTATTTTTACATTGAAGATAAAGCTTTCAGATAAAAGCTGACAAATGAACACATTTAAGTGTTGTGTTATTGGTCACATAAATAAATAAACAATTAATTAATGGATTAATTGATTGATTTATTGTCTAAAACACTTGATTTTGGACTAAGAGTAATATGGATCCCTGGTATAATATATAAAATCTTAGATGCATGATAAATGTCATGTTCCACATGTGAGACTGAATGTAATGCCAGGATGCAGTAAGTCAAGAATCTGTCAGTAAAACTGGTGACACTGTCATATGATGCTGAGGGGTGGAGCTTCATGAACCTCTGAAATGTTAATATAATAGAGTACAGAAAGACCTCAGAATATTGTCATTTTGCTAACACCATTCATCATGTTCACTGTTATATTCTATGTGTCTGTGGCTTTCATTAGGTAAGTTAACATTGACCTTTCCAGAAAGGAAGTGTTACATTAATGATTAATTAGCCTGTGTGATGTTAAGAAAAATTTGAAAATTTGAGTTATGAAACTCAAGAAATAAAAATTATTATGTTCTTTTCTCTATGACAGGTGACACCATGGCAGAACAAATAGAGCCACTTTTTACTCATAAAGTTGTAGATGAAGGTGATGATGTTACTCTGTCCTGCAGCTACAAAAATGCTGGTTCAGTAAACAATCTGTTCTGGTACAAACAATATCCAAAATCTAAACCCGAGTTCCTTTTCTTCATCACTCCAAGTGGTTCTAAAACCGACCCAGTGCCACCACATCTGTCTGCTAAAGTTGATGATAAAACTAAACAAATGGATCTGATCATCTCCTCTGCTGCTGTATCAGACTCTGCTCTATACTACTGTGCTCTGAGGCCCACAGTGACAGGAAATCCAGCTGCACTGTACAAAGACTTTCACACAGTTTTGTTATACTGAAGGTAGATAAACTGCTTAAATTCAATAATTTACATCCCTTTAAATCAGGAACTCTGCTAGGTTTTGACTCTCACAAAATTTCAAGTGAAATAAACTCACACAGCAGAATAAACTCATGAACAGAATATAACTGTACATCTCTCCACTATAGATAGTGTAGTGGCAAATTTGTACTAAAACCGTGTGTGTGTGTGTGAATTTTCACTTAACCTGGATTTCTGGCGGATGTTTCCCTTCATGTTATCGCCTCAGACTTAGTCAGGCAAGGTCACATTCTGTTCTCAGGTTTTCTCTAACACATACACTGTCAACAGAAAGAATAAGGGCTTCTTGTTTAAAATTTCCATCACATTAGTCTTTCTGCAGTTACAATTTTATACAAGAATCAAATGTACATTAAATAATTGCTTAAATTGAGTGTTTTTTTTAATGCATAAATACATTACACACTTGTAAAAATTTACAAAAATATATTTTGAAAACAAGGACAAATTTTATGAACTTAAACTCTAAGAAACATTAATGCATTTTTTTAATAAGTTAATTTAGACTGTTTTATATGTGTTATGGTTTTTTAATCAAACAGGGGAAGCTAAAAACCTTATAATTTAAAATGTGTTGTTTACCCCAAATTAATGTTTTTGTTGCTATATGTATGTATTGTATTGTAATTGTTATAACAATTACAATAATTACAGTCTGCCATAAGACGAGCAAACTTCCATGTATTTATTTTATTTTGTTCTCTTTTGGTCACCTTAGGCTTTCTGTACCCCAGCAGATTTTTAACACAGAATCTCATATGCTGAAGCAAATAAACAAGACTAGCAAGTCATTTTTCTCTTCCTCTAATAATATTTTGCATGATCTTGCAGGCTTGTTGTAGATGTATGTTTGTTAAATTTGTTAAAGAAATTACTCTGCAATTGAAAAAAGATCCTCCTAATTTGTTCAGAATTTATTCCACTGTACATTACATGCCCATGCTCTCGGTTTATCTAAGAGAATATAGCCTCCAGTCTCTCAGGCTTTGTTTCTGTTATTAGGTCTCGATTGTAATAATAATCACTGTTCTCTGTTGTTCCTATTTATTATTTGGTGTTTTTTAATAATCATAGCTTGCTCTCTGAGAATGAAGATTTCCTTACTTGACCTTTTCAGTGCTGTGACTCCACTGGTTATGCTGCTAAATAATATTTTTATTCTCATAGATGTGATTCAAAGTACATCTGTCACCTTTTTCTTTCAAACAAAGAAATTCTTCTTCTAACGTTGCACTGATCTTTTTTCACTGATTTGTGCCCTTTCTGGGGGTATCATTAAACACAAATCTGCTGTATTGTGCATGCAGCTGGTAATTTATGCTAATGTGATTGACATTCATCAACATACACACATCGGAAATGTCTTTGGTTTATCTTACACACTGATGCAGAACTTTCCTTATAGAATGAGGCCCAATGTTAAAGTGAATAAAAGTGAAAAACACTGGCTGTTTTTATGCTAAATTTGGTTTAAATGGCTATTTAAGGGAAGTTTCCACACCTGTGACACATTGTAATTGTAATTAGTGTCTGTGCATAAATAGTCAGTGAGTTTCTCAGCTCGTGAGGTGATGCACTGACTTGGCTGGATACTGCACCATGGGGAAGACTTGTTGAACTTTATAAAGCAGGAAAAGGATATAAAAAGTTTTCTCAACACTTGAAAATGCCAGTCAGTACAGTTCAAACTCTGATAAAGAGGTAGAAAATAAGAGGTTCTGTTGATACTAAGCCACAGTCTGGTATACCAAGAAAGATTTCACCTACTAGTGCCAGAATTGTTTGGGACGCAAAGAAAAACCCACAAACAACTTAGAGAGAAATACAGGCTGCTCTGGAAAAAAGTGGTGTTTGTAGCATTTGAACACAAATGACCTGCATGGTCGAGTTGCCAGGAGAAAGCCTTTACTGTGCCCATGCCACAAAAAGGCCTGCTTTCAGTACACCAGACAGCTCCGAAACAAGCCTCACAGCTTCTGGAGCAGAGTCATTTGGAGTGATGAGACCAAAATTGAACTTTATAGCCACAACTGGAGAGGAGTCAACAAGGCCTACGGTGAAAAATACACCATCCCCACTGTAAAGCATGGTGGTGGATCTCATATGTTTTGGGGCTGAGTGAGCACCAGTGCTACAGGGAAGTTAGTCAAAATTGATGTCAAGATGAATGCAGCATGTTATCAGAAAATACTGGCAGACCATTTATATTCTACAGCATGAATACTGTGCATGGGACACTCTTGGATGTTCCAACATGACAATGATCCAAAGCACAAGGCCAAGTTGACCCTCCAATGGCACAAAAAGAATAAAAAAGGTGAAGGTTTCTGGAGTTGCCCTCACAGTCTCCTGACCTAAATATCACTGAGCCACTTTGAGGAGATCTCAAATGTGCAGTTTGTGCAAGACAACCAAAAAAATTACAGGAACTAGAGCCATTTTGCCAAGAAGAATGGGCAGCTCTACCATCTGAGAGAATTAAGGACCTCATGCACAATTATTACAAAAGACTGCATGCCATCATTGATGCTAAAGGGGGCAATACATGATATTAAGAACTAAAGATATGCAAACTTTTCACAGGGATTATTTCCTCATTTTCTTTATTGTCATGTTGTTTGATGATTGTGCCATTCTGTTATGCCTTACATATGAACTTGAGTCCTATAGAAAATAAAATACATTTGTTTTGCCTTCTCACTCATGTTTTTTTTTTAAATGGTACACATCGTGCAAAATCTCCCAAGGTATGCAAACTTTTGAGCACAACTGTACATCTCTGCATATATAAAATTTGCTGAATTAAAAAACTATTTTATAGTGTATTAAGGTTTTTCTCTTTGCTGAACACAAGATGGCGCAGTCACTTATCTTATTGTGTGTTAAGAACTAGAGCACCACACAACCTGCTCACATTCTCTGAGATGATGATGCTACTTTTCACAGTAAAACCTTTGTGACATAGAGTATACTTGTTCTTCTATCATACATACTGCTGATATAATATCCTAACCCCTGCCCTGGTCACTCTTAGTGCCTAAGCTAATTTCAGAGATACCATTCTGATTAAACAACACAACTGTCCACATAAGACTAAACTGTCATAAGAATAAATACTCATCTAATGTCATTTCTTTAACAAACAAAAGCACCTGCTGTGTCAGAAACACTGAAAACTGGAAACTTATCTGTAAATCTTCTTTCTCTTCTTCTGATGCTACTGTGAGTACATGTTTAACTGTTAGAGCTGAGCATTAAAGTGTTAATTAAAAATTCAATATTTCCCTGCTTTCAGTATGTGTTTGCTTAAATGTGCTCTGGACAGGTTCCCCATATGAGGCTGAATGTAAAGCCAGGATGTTTCAGTAAGAATCAACAATCTGACAACAACATTGGTGACACTGTCATGTGATGCTGTGGGGTGGAGTAATTTTGAAGCTTTATGGTGTTAACATATTAGATTACAGAAGGATCTTGACTATTTTCACTGAGCTAAGACCAGTCATCATGTTCACTGTTATATTCATGTATCTGTGCCTTTCACTAGGTGAGTTAACATTGACTTTTTGTTATTGCAGAAATATTAACTATATTATATTAAATATTAGTCTGTGTGGTGATGCAGTGTGAAAATGCAGAGTGTGTGTCTGACTTAAGTATTTCCTGTTGATTATTTAAAGATTAAATACATTATGTTCTTTTCTCTGTGACAGGTGACTCCATGGCAGATTCGATAGAGCCACTTTTCACTCATAAAGCTGTAGATGAAGGTGACAATGTTACTCTGTCCTGCAAATACAAACCCAGCATTGGTTCCGGTAACTACCTGCACTGGTACAGACAATATCCAAAATCTAAACCGGAGTTCCGTCTTATTATTAACCAAAAAAGTGATCTAATTTCCAACACTGACCCAAGAATGTCTTCTAAAGCTGACAATAAACAAGTGGATCTGATCATCTCCTCTGCAACTGTATCAGACTCTGCTCTATACTACTGTGCTCTGCAGCCCACAGTGACAGGAAATCCAGCTGCACTGTACAAAAACTCTGACAGTTTTGTTTTACTGAATATTTTTTTTTCCATATTTGACAATTCTCTCTCTCTTTTGATTCATAAAGAGTTTATATTTTTGACAAATGTTGGATTATTAGGAGACAGTTTGGAGACAAACCTATCACTTATGACCTTTATTGATCAATCTTTGCTTCTCTGCTGGTCTGATCATGGAGACATGGAGTCTTGGGGTGCACATAACCTAGGATCTTTTCTGGGCCAGAAAATCCCATAAGTGATTAGAATTCCTGCAGAGACAGAACAACACACACCTTCCTCATCATCACTATGTTCAGGAAAATATTTCTAGCATCCTGAACAGCTGTACCACTGTTTAATATGTGAAACTGCATTGAGTCTCAGAGCACAAGAACCTACAGCAGATTGTAAAAGCCACTGGAAACATCGGGGTCTCTCCGACCTTTAATGAACGACACACACAACCTTTGATAGTATTGTCAAGATCAGCAGACATTTTTCCCAAACCTCATTGAAATACCTCAGAAAGTTGTTCTTATCTGATGCAATCAAGAAATACAAAAATTTATATTTATATATTGACACAGAAAGATAATGGAATTCACAGCCACAGAGCACACTCCCAACAACAGGACCTTTTACCTTCTTACCTCATCTCAAGAACTTTAAAATAAAAGAGTACTTTTCTCACATCTATGTTCATACATATATAAAGAAGAAGCATTTATTTGTCAAAAATCAAATTCTTTCTTCACATATCCCAACTTTGGAAATTGGGTCAGAGCACAGGGTTAGCCATGATACAGCACTCCTGGAGCTGTGAGGGTAAAGAGCCTTGCTTAGGGATCCAAGAACCCTTAACCACCACGAATTGCTTTCAATGTGCAACAACAGACTTCTGTACAGGATCAAAACACGAAGGAAAGAAACCAATGTCAGAAGTGAGATTTTCTGCTACCTCTAGCTCTGACTCCTGTCTCTTCCTCAGTGACACTGTTTCTAAACCATACAGCATGACCAGTCTCACCACTGTCCTGTACACCTTCCCCTTGATTCTCGCTGATATTTTCCTATCACACAGAACTCCCAACACCTTTCTCCACCCATCCCAACCTGCCTGCACTTCTTTACCCCTCACCACTGTCCTGCTCCTCTCATAGATGTCCTGCACCACTTTGACATACTTCTCTGCTACTCCTGACTTCCTCTTACAGTACCACAGCTCTTCGCTTGGCACCCTGTCATACGCTTTCTCCAGGTCTACAAACACACAGTGCAACTCCCTCTGACAATCCCTATACTTCTCCATCAAAATCCTCAGAGCAAAAATTGCATCTGTTGTGCTCTTTCTGGGCATAAAGCCATACTGCTGCTCACAAATTTCCACTACCTTCCTTAACCTAGCTTCCACTACTCTTTCCCATAGCTTCATTGTATGGCTCATCAACTTTATCCCCCTATAGTTGCTGCAACTCTGCACGTCACCCTTATTCTTAAAGATCAGCACTAACACACTTCTTCTCCATTCCTCTCACTCTCTAAAACCCTGTTGAACAAACTAGTTAAAAATTCCACTGCTGCCTCTCCTAGACACTTCCAGACCTCCACCGGGATGTCGTCAGGACCAACTGCCTTTCCACTTTTCATCCTCTTCAAAGCCTTCCTGACTTCATCCTTTCTATTCTTATCTACTTTCTGTTCCACAGAGTTCACCCCTTCTACTCTTTTTTCCCTCTCATTTTCCTCATTCATCAGCTCCTCAAAGTACTCCTTCCATCTCCTCTGTACACTCTCCTCACTTGTGAGCACCCTTCCATCTCGATCTTTAATAACTCTAACTTGCTGCACATCCTTCCCATCTCGATCCCTCTGCCTAGCTAACCTGTACAAGTCCTTCTCTCCTTCTCTAGTGTCTAACCTAGTGTACAACTCTTCATATGCCTTCTGCTGGCCTTAGACACCTACCTCTTCACTCTGCGCTGTAACTCCTTGTATTCCTGTCTGTTCTCTTCTGTCCTGCCCATGTCCCACTTCTTCCTGGCTAACCTCTTCCTCTGGATACTATCCTGAACTTCCTCATTCCACCACCAAGTCTCCTTATCTTCTTTCCTCCTTCCAGATGACACACTCAGCACCTTTCTCCCTGTCTCCCTGATCACTTCTGCTGTAGTTTCCCAGTCATCTGGCAGCACTACTTGACCACCGAGAGCCTGCCTCAACTTCTGTCTAAATTCCTCACAACATTCCTCCTTTTTCAGCTTCCACCACTTGGTTTTCTTCTCTATTTCTATCTTTGACCTCTTCTTCTTACAGACCATCAAGGTCATCCTACACATCACCATCCTATGTTGTCTGGCTACACTCGCTCCCACTACCACTTTACAGTTACTAATCTCTTTCAGATTGCCTCTTCTACATAGGATGTAGTCTACCTGTGTTCTCCTACCTCCACTCTTGTAAGTCACTCTATGCTCCTCCCTCTTCTGAAAATAAGTGTTAACCACATCCATGTCCATCCTCTTAGAAAAGTCCACTACCATCTGTCCTTCAAGGTTCCTTTCCTTAACTCCAAACTTGCCCATCACCTCCTCATCACCCGTGTTCCCCTCACCAATATGTCCATTAAAATCTGCTCCTATCACCACTCTCTCACCCGTGGGAATACTCTCCATCACCTCATCTAATTCACTCCAGAATCTCTCTTTCTCCTCTAACTCACAACCTACCTGTGGGGCATAACCACTAACAACATTGAAAATCACCCCTTCAATCTCTAACTTCAGACTCATCACCCTGTCTGACACTCTCTTCACCTCCAGGATATTCCTCACAAACTTGAATCCTGCTCCTATACTACGAGCCTTGCTACCCTTCCACCTGGTCTCCTGTACACACAGTATATCCACCTTCTTTCTCTCCATCATATCAGCCAGCTCTCTACCTTTCCCTGTCATAGTACCAACATTCAGAGTTCCTATTCTCAGTCCTACACTCTTACCTTTCCTCTTCTCTCTCTGTCTGTGCACTCTCCTCCCTCCTCTACTTCTTCGACCAACAGTAGCCCAATTTCCACTGGCACCCTGTAGGTCAACGGCGCAGATGGCGGTCGTTGTTAACCCGGGCCTCGACCGATCCGGTATGAAATTCGTACTGACGATTCGCATGGTTAAATTTGGCAATGTTTTACGCCGGATGCCCTTCCTCTCTATTTATCCGGGCTTGGGACCGGCACAGAAGTCACTGGACTGTGACCCCCATGGCTAGATTCCCAGACAGTCACTCAGTAACTGAACAAAATAAACACAACAATAACACATCTAATCACTTCCCCAAACTTCCAGCACCACCTCATTAAAATCAATTGCATCATCAATTAAATAATCTATTCTGATATACAAACATTGTATACTTCAAACTTCACAATTCATAGCTTAGAAGATGAGTATTCCTGTATTTGATATATTTATTCAATATTAGATTAATATGCTGTGTTATACACCTTGTGAGGGCGGAGCCTTTACTGTCACTTCGAAGCAGCTTCTTTTCCCGTGGCCGTGGGGCGGAGCGGTGAAGGGCAGCAAACTTTCTCCAGCCAATCAGGACAGCGGAAGCTGCTGTTCACCCTCCTGGAGTTGCCGAGAGAGACTGATGTGGTGCAGCGCTTCAGACCAGATAAAAAGTGGTAATTTTTTGTTTTATTTTCCCTGTTTTGTTCCTTTTTTAACTCATATTTCATTGAAGTTTGTGCTTAAAGTCTCTTTCTTTATGCATTTTGACCAAATAAATCCTCTGTGAATTGTAACCTCTGCTGTGTTGTGTGTGTCTGTCTTCAGCTCTCGCAGTCTGAGTAGCTACAGCCTGTATACTGTAATGATTTGGAGTCTTAAGGTTTCTTCCTCATGTCATCTCAAAGGTTTCTTCCTTGTAACTGTCACCTCTGGGTTACTCATGAGGGATTTATATCAACATTTGCAAAGTACACTATATTAGTTTTGGGACACCCCTCCAAATCATTGAATTCAGATGTTGTTTTTCAGGGGTTGGGCTCGGCCCCTTAGTTCCAGTGAAAGGAACTCTTAATGCTTCAGCATACCAAGACATTTTGGACAATTTCATGCTCCCAACTTTGTGGGAACAGTTTGGGGATGACTCCTTCCTGTTCCAACATGACTGCAAACCAAAGCAAGGTCCATAAAATGGTCAAAAATTCCTATAAACACACTCCTAAGCCTTGTGGAAAGCCTTCCCAGAAGAGTTGAAGCTGTAATAGCTGCAAAGGGTGGGCCACCTCCATATTAAACGCTATGGAATAACAATGGGATGTCATTAAAGTTCATGTGCATGTAAAGGCAGACGTCCCAAACTTTTGGCAATATAGTGTAGATAAATACATTATGCATTTAAATGTATTTTAATGGACATATTGGTGAGGGGAACACGGGTGATGAGGAGGTGATGGGCAACCTAAAGAATTGATTCAGAGTTGCCAACATCTTGATCCTGAAATAGGTTATTCATTAGCTAAATATCTTCTGAAGGAGCAATTTGGGAATTAATTTAAAGTCGCTGCTGCGTATATGGATAAAGCTTTAGGCTGGCCCTTGATAAAGACAAAGGACGCACAAGGGTTATATGTATATTCCTTGTTTCTGCGTTCATGCTGTAATCTTATTGATGATATCTCTTACATGCAAGAGCTCAACATGCCAAGTAATATGAGATCTGTCGAAATGAAGATACCTTTCAAGTTGAGAGAATGTTGGTGAGAAAGAGACTGTGAGATAATGAATTTGATCCAAGGAAGACCTAATTTCTTACATCTTGTGGATTTCATTGAACGATATGCAAAGATGGTATCTGATCCTGTGTTTGGATGTATTCAAGACAAACAACAAAGCGCAAGCAAACCTGATAAGATATTCAAGGAAAACAGTTCTGCTACAAACGTTGTTGCCTCAGTTCCAGTTAAAAACAAGTAACTTGTTTTGCGAGCAAGACCAATTAAAACAAGACGTTTGTGATGTCACTGCAATCATGATTTAGAAAGGTGTTATGCTTTAAAGAAGAAGTCACAGAAAGAAAAGATTGACTTTTTGAAGAAACTTGTTTCAGTTGTTTGAAGTCATGACATAAGCAAAGAATGTGATAATCGCCTTGTCTGTGAAGTTTGCAAGCAAATGCATCCTACAGTTTTGCACATATATCGCAAGTTCCTAGTTAGTTCCATAGTTTCTACCCAAACTTGTGGACATACAGGGGCCGGGAATGAAAAGTGTTTGCTTCCAATCGTCCCAGTACAAGTAAAATCAGTCAAAAGTCAGAAAGTGATTCAGACTTATGCCTTTCTGGACACTGGGAGTTCAGCCTCATTTTGTTCAGAGCAGCTGATGAATGAGCTCAATATTAGAGGAAAAGGGATTAACATTTTTCTACACACTATGGGGCAAGAACAGCCTGTGTCTTGTAATGTCATTACTGGTTTAGAGGTAAGCGGTATTAACAATAATAAATTCTTCTCCCTTCCTGCAGTGTATACACAGAAGAAAATGCCTGTCAATTCAGACAATATAGTAACGCAGGAGGAAAGTTCCAACTGGCCATATTTGGACAGAGTAAAAATTCCACACATTGAAGCCAATATAGATTTACTGATTGGAGCTAATGCATCTCAAGTAATGGAACCTTGGGAAATAATAAATAGCTACGGTGATGGACTATATGCCATTAGAACATTACTGGGGTGGGTTGTTAATGGACTTTCAGAAACAAGTAGTAACTGCAAGGATGAAATTGGTACACCCTCTGTTACTGTTAACAGGATTTCTATTAGGAGGCTTGAAGAATTTCTCCAAAGTCAGTATAATCATGACTTCAGTGAAAACATTGTTGGGAAAGAGGAGATGTCAAGGGAAAATCTGCAGTTTCCGGAAATAATGACCAATTCGGTCAAACTACAGGATGGGCATAATAGCCTGAGGCTACCATTTCGAAATAATGATGTTTTACTGCCAAACAACTTAAGTGTTGCCAAACAGATGTGCAATGGTTTGAGAAAAAGTCTTGAAAGAAATGAACAGTTGCATGAGGAATATACTCATTTCCTTTCTGATGTTCTTGGGAAGGGATATGCTGAAAAAGTGCCAGAATATCAATTGGATCGTGACGATGGAAAAGTTTGGTATATTTCTCATCATGGAGTATTAAATCCAAGGAAAGGAACATTAAGGGTTGTGTTTGATTGTGGGGCAATGTTTAGAGATACATCACTCAACAAACAATTGTTGCAAGGTCCCAATCTTACAAACTCACTTTTTGGAGTATTGTTACAATTCAGACAGGAAGCCATAGCTTTGATAGCTGACATTCAAGCAATGTTTCATCAGGTCAAGGTGGTAGAAGTTTATTAAGCAGCTTATACAGATTGGACCCTGTATTTGATGATGAATTAATAAGTGTAGGAGGAAGACTCAGGAAGGCAGCCATGCCTATTGAATCTAAACATCCCATCATTTTGTACAAGAATCACCATATTTCATATCTTCTACTTCGTCACATTCATGACCAATTGGGTCATTGTGGCAGGAGTCATATGTTGTCCAAATTGAGACAGACATATCAGATTACAAATGCCAATGCTGCTCGCTGCAAGAAAGGTTATTTCCAAATGTACTGTATGTAGACATTACAGAGGAAAGACAGGTGAACAAAAGATGACCGATCTGCCTCTTGAACAAATTACATCTGATCTTCCACCTTTTACAAATACTGGGGTGGATTACTTCGGTCCTATCAAATTTAGAAGAGGACGTAGTACTGTAAATTTGAAAGTAGCCTATTCCTTGGACATAGATGGATGTATAAATGCTCTATGAAGATTCATTTCTCGATGAGGTCAAGTAGTACACATCAGGTCAGATAATGGGACCAACTTTATTAGTGCCAATAGAGAGTTGAAAGAGACCATTTCTGCATGAAATAACAAGCAAATTGAAAGAGAGTTATTTCAAGTAGTGCTTCAGTGGAGTTTCAATCCACCAGCTGGCTCCCATTATGGAGGTGCATGTGAGCACATTATTCATATGGTGTGAAACATTCTTTGCTCTGTACTTCGCCAACAAACACTGGATGACAAATCCTTTCATACCATTCTGTGTGAAGTAGAATCAATTCTAAATGATTATCAACCAATTACCAAGGTATCCAGTGATCCCAATGATCTTGAAGCTCTTACTCCAAATCATCTGCTTCTCATGAAAGGCAAGCCTGCTCTACCACCAGGTCTTTTTGAAAAGTCAGATCTCTTTGTGAAAAGAACATGGAAACAAGTGTAGTATCTGGCTGGTCTTTTCTGGAAAAGATGGATATGGGAGTATCATCCTCTACTACAAAAACATCAAAAATGGACAAGAGAATGAAAGTTTTAATGCTGGGGATATTGTACTTTTACTGGATCCTACTGCACCTCATGGCTCATAGACACTTGGTCGAGTATTGGAAACTTTTGCAAATGATAAGGGCCTGGTACATACAGTAAAGCTTAAAAACAAAAGTCGTGCTTTGGAACAGCCTGTAAGAAAGCTTTGACCTTTGTTGGAGGTAAATGACTAATATGGACTGTTACAGGCTGTGTATATGGTGCTTCAATATTTTATTGTTATGGCTCCTTTATGTAATATTTGTAATTGCTATGCCATTTGTCATAATCAATTAAGGGGCCAGTGTGTAGGAGCCATTTTTTGTATTGTACAGACTTTGCTGTCCACTGTGTGGTGCTAAACCATAGTATAACTAAAGCTCCTTCTATAATGAGTCAGGTGACGTTGGTAATGGGGAAGCACATGGTTTTTGACCGTGCTAAAGGGTTATTTGCTAAGATGTGGATTATGCAGTATGTGGATATGTGCTGTGTTTTCAAGATATGAACTTTATGTACACATGTTGACGAAGGAAGGAGAAGCAAAGATTGAGGCTTTGTTTATTCACTTTCACAAAATAAAGACATTCTGCTTGGATCCACATTAGTATGCATTAAATACGTGCTCACTCCTGTTATCAGCAACAACGGCTTAATGGAAGGCCATAATAATACCGTAATAAGAATAATTCTTCTTCTTTCGGCTGCTCCCTTTAGGGGTCGCCACAGCAGATCATTTTTCTCCATCTCAATCTGTCCTCTGCATCACCCTCTGTCACACCAATCCCTGCCTTACACTTTTCCTCTTTCCCACTGATTAAATCTACAATACCATTGAATTCTTCCATTTAAATCGTACTTAAGCTTGTTGATGAACTGACATGAACTCTTTCTGCCTTTTTTATCTCTGTGTGTTTGTGAGCGTCAGTCCCAATGTCCTAAGCACCAAACATGTAGTGTATTTGAGTTGCAATCATGTAGTGCATTTGCAGTTAATTTTCTTTTTTTTCTTACTATTAATTAAGACAAGCACAGAAGGTATAGTATGAGTTAGGTCGCCTCTCAACATAGCATTAGCAAAGACTACTGCTAATACAATCTTATCTAGATAAAAAGCCAACTTTTGTCAGTACATCAGACCAGAGCCATGCGTACTGGCGTATGCCACTACATTTAGCGGTTGTTTTTTTTCTTGGCGGTACGTGGACTGCTGTGATCGTATAGTGGTTAGTACTCTGTGTTGTGGCTGCAGCAACCCCGGTTTGAATCCGGGTCACAGCACAGGCTTTTCTATGTCACCGTCTAATGGGAGGTCTGACCATGGCTACTGACCTCTTGTCCTTTGTCAAGCACCTTGAAAAGAATAAGCAGGTAGGACCTCGCTTCCCAAAAGTCCCTGTGGGCCAGTGACACAATGGATAACGCGGCTGCCTATGGATCAGATGACTCTAGGTTCAACTCCTGGTTGGCTCGGCTCATTTTAGCCCAGTCCAAAGGTGTGCAACAGACTTCAGTGGCTGAATTTCTGGCAGAGTAACAGTGCTTTTAATCTCTGAAATGCGTAGAGTCCTGTACTGGGTAGCACGCTAGAGAGAAGATACTTTGTGGCTTTCATCAAACAGGTTTTGACAGGTCTGTCAACCAATCAGAAGCATCCACGTCACAATGTCCCGCCCCTTTCAACCAATCAGAATCGTCATGTCACAAGAGCCCACCCCTTTTCAACCAAACAGATTCGTCTAAGTTACAAGAGCCCGCCCCTTTTTTCATCCAATTAAATTTATCAATGTCACAAGGTTGATACATACACAAACCATCACACCGGTGCATGGCAAACACACACACCCCCACACACATACACGCACACACACACATACACGCACACACACACACACACACCACACACACACACACACACACACACACACACACACACACACACACACACAAACCGTTTTTATATATATGTTTCTATTGATAAAACACAGAAGTTTATCACACACACACACACACACACACAGACACACACACATCCTTGTTGGTCTTAACTTAAATACACAGACAATGGAGGAGTAAATGGAAAAACACATCATGCAAATATTAACATAAATATGATGTAAATAAATATATGCAGCATAAACCTTATGATTACATTTTGGGGTTTTTTAGCTCTGTAAACTAACTAACTAGCCTAACTTACTCTTTACAAGGTTCCAGTGGCACAATCGGTTAGCGTGCGGTACTTATACAGCAGTACAGGTGAAGCCATGCCGAGGTTGTGAGTTCGAACCTCACCTGGAGCACGAGTTTTAAGAGCAGCCTGGAAGTTCACCCAAAGCAATGGATAAGCTTCAGTGTAGCTTGAATTATAAATACTTAGCAATGTTCAGGGTGGTGGTAGCTCAAGTGGTTAACGCTCTGTCTCGGTTGACCAGAAAATCAGGGGTTCAAGCACCAGCACTGCCAAACCCAGGAGCACTGTATCATGGCTGACCCTGTGCTCCGACCCCAAACCCCAAGGATAGGATATGTGAAGAAAAGAATTTCACTCTGCAGTAATGTATATATGACAAATAAAGGCAACTTAACTTAGATGAATTAACTGGCGTAAACGCAGCAGTTGCACGTGGATTAAAACATCTCAAATGTTTTGTTGTG
>JAUCMX010000005.1:4769860-4790127 GCA_033459395.1 Hemibagrus guttatus | reverse complement strand
GTCTGCACAAAGCCTTGACCTCGACCACACTGAACACTTTTGGGATAAATCAGAATAAACAATTAATTATTTTTTTCAAATATATAAAATTTGCTTCATTAAAAATCCATTTATTAGTGTGTTAAGGTTTTTCTCTTCAGTGAACACAAGATGGCGGAGTCACTTATCTTATTGTGGGTCAAGTACTAGAGCACCACACAACCTGCTCACATTCTCTGAGATGATGATGCTACTTTTCACAGTAAAACCTTTGTGACATAGAGTATACTTGTTCTTCTATCATACATACATACTGCTGATATAATATCCTAACCCCTGCCCTGGTTACTCTTAGTGCCTAAGCTAATTTCAGAGATAGCATTCTGATTAAACAACACAACTGTCCACTTAAGACTAAACTGTTATAAGAATAAATACTCATCTAATGTCATTTCTCTGACAAACAAAAGCACCTGCTGTGTCAGAAACACTGAAAACTGGAAACTTATCTGTAAATCTGCCTTTACTCTTCTTTCTCTTCGTCTGATGCTACAGTGAGTACAGGAAAGCTGTATTTTTTAGATATAACTGTTAAAACTGTAAATTAAGGGAAAGTTTCCTTAATTATCAAAGAAAAATCTTCTTCTTCTTCTTTCGGCTTCTCCCTACAGGGGTCGCCACAGCGAATCATCTCTCTCCACCTATCCCTATCTTCTGCATCCTCAACACTTGCACCCACTAGCTTCATATCCTCATTAATTACATCCATATACCTCCTCTTTGGCCTTCCTCTTTGCCTCCTGCCTGGCAGCCCCATGTCCAACATTCTCCTACCAATATACTCACTCTCCCTCCTCTGAACATGTCCAAACCATCTTAATCTGGCCTCCCTAACTTTGTCCCCCAAACGTCCAACATGAGCTGTCCCTCTGATGTACTCGTTCCTAATCCTGTCCAACCTTGTCACTCCCAAAGAGAACCTCAACATCTTCAGCTCTGCTACCTCTAGCTCTGACTCCTGTCTCTTCCTCAGTGACACTGTCTCTAAACCATACAGCATGGCCGGTCTCACCACTGTCCTGTACACCTTCCCCTTGATTCTCGCTGATATTTTCTGATCACACAGAACTCCCGACACCTTTCTCCACCCATTCCAACCTGCCTGCACTCGCTTCTTTACCTCTTTCCCACACTCTCCATTACTCTGGACTGTTGACCCCAAGTACTTAAACTCCTGTACCTTCTTCACCTCTTCACCCTGTAACCTTACTGTTCCACTTCCCTCCCTTTCATTCACACACATGTACTCAGTCTTACTACGACTGACTTTCATCCCTCTTCTCTCCAGCGCAAACCTCCACCTCTCCAGGCTTTCCTCCACCTGCTCCCTGCTCTCACTACAGATCACAATGTCATCTGCAAACATCATTGTCCAAGGAGACTCCTGTCTGACCTCCTCTGACAACTGGTCCATCACTATAGCAAACAGGAAGGGGCTCAGAGCCGATCCCTGATGCAGTCCCACCTCCACATTGAACTCCTCTGTCTGACCTACAGCACACCTCACCACTGTCCTGCTCCTCTCATACATGTCCTGCACCACTCTGACATACTTCTCTGCTACTCCTGACTTCCTCATACAGTACCACAGCTCTTCTCTTGGCGCCCTGTCATACGCTTTCTCCAAGTCTACAAACACACAGTGCAACTCCCTCTGACCATCCCTATACTTCTCCATCAAAATTCTCAGAGCAAAAATTGCATCTGTTGTGCTCTTTCTGGGCATGAAGCCATACTGCTGCTCACAAATTTCCACAACCTTCCTTAACCTAGCTTCCACTACTCTTTCCCATACCTTCATTGTATGGCTCATCAACTTTATCCCCCTATAGTTACTGCAACTCTGCACGTCACCCTTATTCTTAAAGATCGGCACTAACACACTTCTTCTCCATTCCTCAGGCATCCTCTCACTCTCTAAAACCCTGTTGAACAAACTAGCTAAAAATTCCACTGCTGCCTCTCCCAAACACTTCCAGACCTCCACCGGGATGTCATCAGGACCAACTGCCTTCCCACTTTTCATCCTCTTCAAAGCCTTCCTGACTTCATCCTTTCTAATCTTATCTACTTTCTGTTCCACAGAGTTCACCCCTTCTACTCTTTTTTCCCTCTCATTTTCCTCATTCATCAGCTCCTCAAAGTATTCCTTCCATCTCCTCTGTACACTCTCCTCACTTGTGAGCACCCTTCCATCTCTATCCTTAATAACTCTAACTTGCTGCACATCCTTCCCATCTCGATCCCTCTGCCTTGCTAACCTGTACAAGTCCTTCTCTCCTTCTCTAGTGTCTAACCTAGTGTACAACTCGTCATATGCCTTCTGCTTGGCCTTAGATACCTCCCTCTTCACTCTGCGCTGTAACTCCTTGTATTCCTGTCTATTCTCTTCAGTCCTGTCCATGTCCCACTTCTTCTTGGCTAACCTCTTCCTCTGGATACTATCCTGAACTTCCTCATTCCACCACCAAGTCTCCTTATCTTCTTTCCTCCTTCCAGATGACACACCCAGCACCTTTCTCCCTGTCTCCCTGATCACTTCTGCTGTAGTTTCCCAGTCATCTGGCAGCACTACCTGACCACCCAGAGCCTGCCTCAACTTCTGTCTAAATTCCTCACAACATTCCTCCTTTTTCAGCTTCCACCACTTGGTTTTCTTCTCTATCTCTGACCTCTTCTTCTTACAGACCATCAGAGTCATCCTACACACCACCATCCTATGCTGTCTGGCTACACTCTCTCCCACTACCACTTTACAGTCACTAATCTCTTTCAGATTGCCTCTTCTACATAGAATGTAGTCTACCTGTGTGCTCCTACCTCCACTCTTGTAAGTCACTCTATGCTCCTCCCTCTTCTGAAAATAAGTGTTAACCACACCCATGTCCATCCTCTTAGCAAAGTCCACTACCATCTGTCCTTCAAGGTTCCTTTCCTTAACTCCAAACTTGCCCATCACCTCCTCATCACCTGTGTTCCCCTCACCAACATGTCCATTAAAATCTGCTCCTATCACCACTCTCTCACCCGTGGGAATACTCTCCATCACCTCATCTAATTCACTCCAGAATCTCTCTTTCTCCTCCAACTCACAACCTACCTGTGGGGCATAACCACTAACAACATTCAACATCACTCCTTCAATCTCTAACTTCAGACTCATCACCCTGTCTGACACTCTCTTCACCTCCAGGACATTCCTCACAAACTCCTCCTTCAGGACCACACCTACCCCATTTCTCTTACTATCCACACCATAATAAAACAGCTTGAATCCTGCTCCTATACTACGAGCCTTGCTACCCTTCCACCTGGTCTCCTGTACACACAGTATATCCACCTTCCTTCTCTCCATCACATCAGCCAGCTCTCTACCTTTCCCTGTCATAGTACCAACATTCAGAGTTCCTATTCTCAGTCCTACACTCTTACCTTTCCTCTTCTCTCTCTGTCTGCGCACTCTCCTCCCTCCTCTACTTCTTCGACCAACAGTAGCCCAATTTCCACCGGCGCCCTGTAGGTCAACGGCGCCGATGGCGGTCGTTGTTAACCCGGGCCTCGACCGATCCGGTATGAAATTCGTACTGACGATTCGCATGGTTAAATTTGGCAATGTTTTACGCCGGATGCCCTTCCTGACGCAACCCTCTCTATTTATCCGGGCTTGGGACCGGCACAGAAGTCACTGGACTGTGACCCCCATGGCTAGATTAATTATCAAAGAAAAATACTGTTCCTTATTCTTAAATAAACCATATTCTCTTCCACTTAGTGGTTCTAACATTAATCCACCTGCTGGTGTTTACACAACAATTCTCTAATTTAGAGACATCACTATAATAAAATACATAATTAAACTTCACAATGTAATTATTAGATTAGATTTTTGCTAGATTAAAATGATCATTTTTACATACATACATTAATTTCCTGCTTTCAGTATGTGTTTGCTTAAATGTGCTCTGGACAGGTTCCCCATATGAGGCTGAATGTAAAGCCAGGATGTTTCAGTAAGAATCAACAATCTGACAACAACATTGGTGATACTGTCATGTGATGCTGTGGGGTGGAGCAATTTTGAAGCTTTATGGTGTTAACATATTAGATTACAGAAAGATCTCGACTATTTTCACTGAGCTAAGACCAGTCATCATGTTCACTGTTATATTCATGTATCTGTGCCTTTCACTAGGTGAGTTAACATTATGAGAACATAACTAGATGAGTGTGGGTCTTAAGTATTTCCTGTTGTTTATTTAAAGGTTAAAATTAATATGTTCTCTTCTCTATGTTAGGTGACTCCATGGCAGATTCAGTAGAGCCACTTTTCTCTCAGGAAGCTGTAAATGAAGGTGACAATGTTACTCTGTCCTGCAAATACAAAACAAGTCGTACAACAGACTATCTGCACTGGTACAGGCAATATCCAAAATCTAAACCGGAGTTCCTTCTTTATATTAACCAAAAAGGAGATGCAAAATCTTCCATTCCCCCAAGAATGTCTGTTAAAGTTGATGATAAACAAGTGGATCTGATCATCTCCTCTGCTGCTGTATCAGACTCTGCTCTATACTACTGTGCTCTGGCGCCCACAGTGACAGGAAATCCAGCTGCGCTGTACAAAAACCTTGACACAGTTTTGTTATACTGAAAGCAGATCTACTTATAATTTTTCATTGACATGCCATTTTGAGAAATTCTCTCTCTCTTGTGATTCATAAAGAGTTCATATTTTTGACAAATGTTGGATTATTAGGATACAGTTTGTTCACTTGATCACTAGTGATCCTCAGTGATCAATCTGTGCTCCTCTGCTGGTCTGATCATGGAGACATGGAGTCTTGGGGTACACATCACCTAGGATCTTTTCTGGGCCAGAAAATCCTATAAGCTATTAGATTTCCTACAGAGACAGAAGAACACACACCTCCCTCATCATCACTACATTCAGGAAAATATATTGCTAGCATGTTGAACAGCTACAGCAGACTGTAAAAACCATTGGAAACATCAGGGTCTCTCTTACCTTTAATGAACTACACACACCATCTTTGACAGTATTAAGATCAGCAGATGTTTTTTTCCAAACCTCATTGAAATACCTCAGAACGTGGTTGTTATCCTATGCACTCAAGAAATGTTTACGTGAAAAAGTTAATAATTAATCATTTTAAGGTTTGCAGAGAAGCAAAAATCTTGTGCAGTGCAAGAATAACAATAGTTTAAGATTGTGGGCTGACTGAATTATAGTGACAACCATAAAACCAGAACAACATAGAAGCTAGTCTCACCAAAGTGAGATAACATGGACACATGGATGCGGCCAAAGGAATGAACATAGCAAAAATATAATACACTAGGCTCTATTTAATAATAACAAACATAACTGTCATAACATCAATCAAAAACTAGCTGATGGTGCTAGGCTAAGCTAGCAAGAAACACAAGGAGTGACACCTGCGCTCTAACCTAGTGTTTCTAGATATCTTTAAAAAAAAAAATAAGTAAATGGTGGAATGTAGGTGCACACACAGTCTTACATGTTCTCAAACCAATGGAGCTAATATAAGTGTAAAAGGGAGTACAAGCAACAAACAAACAAACATTAGACTAGCATGAAAACACTGAAGCAATAGTCTGAAAAATTTGAAGTTTGTTGCATTTTAAACTGGTAGCTCCACCTCTTTTGGTTCACTTTTGGGTCTTCTCACTGGTCAAGTCTGTCACCCAGTTAATGGTGATTGCCACAGAGTCCCACCTATGGGAGGACAGCTACAGACAGATGATCAGAAAACTAAAAATGGAGAAATAAAGAAACAGAGATAGGAGCACATGCATTCAATCACAGTGTCACATGACAATCATACTTAGTCCAGACCTGTAACATGTCAGGAAACTTCTGAAGGGGTTACTGATGTAAATGTTAATGATGAGGTTGTCCCAGAGGATAGTGTTTCAAATGTTTCAAACGGTACCACTGCCTATAGTAAGCACAGTTCCAACAGCAGCGGTTCTTCCACCGTATCAGCTTGTGTACAGGCCGAGGCAGAGAGAGCTGCACTTATTGAAAACTAAACATGCAATTGAAATACAGCAGGAGGAATTGAGGAAACAGAAGGAACAACTTGAATAAGATGCTGAAATTGCAGCATCTACTGCAAAAATTTCTGTTTTGAGTACTGTTGTCAGCCATAGCAAATGTTCACGTACTGGTAGTTCTCGTTCTAAAAGAAAAGAAATAACATGGTCAAACATCAAGGGATGTGACAGGAAATGGAACTTTTGATTAAACAAGACCAAAGATGTTAAATTCACAAGCTACTGAATATGTGCCAACGAGTCAAATATCAGTGGGTACTGGAGTAATTTACAGCGGTCCATCACAACCAGTTGGTGCTACCTTTAACATTCCATCACAATCAACAAAAATGCAGCACAAAGGAGGATTGAATACTCATGGCAGCAATATTCAAGTTCAGGATTCATGTTACTTTGTACAACACTCCAGAGGCAATATGGCAACACAAGCCACAAACCCTCTCAAGATGAACCTCTTTTTGAGATTTTGAAAAGGCAGGAGGAGCCCACTGCATATCTCGTACATCAAGTTCAACCTCACACACTTCCAAATAGAGAGATTCCAGTTTTTGATTGTAATCCGCTCCATTATTCACCCTTTATTCGAGTGTTTGTACATGGTGTTGAGGAAAGGACTCACAATAAAAGGGACTGCTTATATTTTCTGGAACAATTTACTGCAGGACAACCTAAAGAATTGGTTCAGAGTTGCCAACATCTTGATCCTGAAATAGGTTATTCATTAGCTAAAAATCTTCTGAAGGAGCAATTTGGGAATTAATTTAAAGTCGCTGCTGCATATATGGATAAAGCTTTAGGCTGGCCCTTGATAAAGACAAAGGACGCACAAGGGTTATATGCATATTCCTTGTTTCTGCGTTCATGCTGTAATCTTATTGATGATATCTCTTACATGCAAGAGCTCAACATGCCAAGTAATATGAGATCTGTCGTAATGAAGATACCTTTCAAGTTGAGAGAATGTTGGCGAGAAAGAGACTGTGAGATAATGAATTTGATCCAAGGAAGACCTAATTTCTTACATCTTGTGGATTTCATTGAACGTTATGCAAAGATGGTATCTGATCCTGTGTTTGGATGTATTCAAGACAAACAACAAAGCGCAAGCAAACCTGATAAGATATTCAAGGGAAACAGTTCTGCTACAAACGTTGTTGCCTCAGTTCCAGTTAAAAACAAGTAACTTGTTTTGCGAGCAAGACCAATTAAAACAAGACGTTTGTTATGTCAATGCAATCATGATTTAGAAAGGTGTTATGCTTTAAAGAAGAAGTCACAGAAAGAAAAGATTGACTTTTTGAAGAAACTTGTTTCAGTTGTTTGAAGTCACGACATAAGCAAAGAATGTGATAATCGCCTTGTCTGTGAAGTTTGCAAGCAAATGCATCCTACAGTTTTGCACATATATCGCAAGTTCCATAGTTTCTACCCAAACTTGTGGACATACAGGGGCCGGGAATGAAAAGTGTTTGCTTCCAATCGTCCCAGTACAAGTAAAATCAGTCAAAAGTCAGAAAGTGATTCAGACTTATGCCTTTCTGGACACTGGGAGTTCAGCCTCATTTTGATCAGAGCAGCTGATGAATGAGCTCAATATTAGAGGAAAAGGGATTAACATTTTTCTATACACTATGGGGCAAGAACAGCCTGTGTCTTGTAATGTCATTACTGGTTTAGAGGTAAGCGGTATTAACAATAATAAATTCTCATCAAATGAGATGCCCTTCATGCAGTGTATACACAGAAGAAAATGCCTGTCAATTCAGACAATATAGTAACGCAGGAGGAAATTTCCAACTGGCCATATTTGGACAGAGTAAAAATTCCACACATTGAAGCCAATATAGATTTACTGATTGGAGCTAATGCATCTCAAGTAATGGAACCTTGGGAAATAATAAATAGCTATGGTGATGGACTATATGCCATTAGAACATTACTGGGGTGGGATGTTAATGGACTTTCAGAAACAAGTAGTAACTGCAAGGATGAAATTGGTACACCCTCTGTTACTGTTAACAGGATTTCTATTAGGAGGCTTGAAGAATTTCTCCAAAGTCAGTATAATCATGACTTCAGTGAAAACATTGTTGGGAAAGAGGAGATGTCAAGGGAAAATTTGCAGTTTACGGAAATAATGACCAATTCGGTCAAACTACAGGATGGTCATAATAGCCTGAGGCTACCATTTCGAAATAATGATGTTTTACTGCCAAACAACTTAAGTGTTGCCAAACAGATGTGCAATGGTTTGAGAAAAAGTCTTGAAAGAAATGAACAGTTGCATGAGGAATATACTCATTTCCTTTCTGATGTTCTTGGGAAGGGATATGCTGAAAAGTGCTAGAATATCAATTGGATCGTGACGATGGAAAAGTTTGGTATATTTCTCATCATGGAGTATTAAATCCAAGGAAAGGAACATTAAGGGTTGTGTTTGATTGTGGGGCAATGTTTAGAGATACATCACTCAACAAACAGTTGTTGCAAGGTCCCAATCTTACAAACTCACTTTTTGGAGTATTGTTACAATTCAGACAGGAAGCCATAGCTTTGATGTCTGACATTCAAGCTATGTTTCATCAGGTCAAGGTGGTAGAAGTTTATTAAGCAGCTTATACAGATTGGACCCTGTATTTGATGATGAATTCATAAGTGTAGGAGGAAGACTCAGGAAGGCAGCCATGCCTATTGAATCCAAACATCCCATCATTTTGTACAAGAATCACCATATTTCATATCTTCTACTTCATCACATTCATGACCAATTGGGTCATTGTGGCAGGAGTCATATGTTATCCAAATTGAGACAGACATATCGGATTACAAATGCCAATGCTGCTCGCTGCAAGAAAGGTTATTTCCAAATGTACTGTATGTAGACATTACAGAGGAAAGACAGGTGAACAAAAGATGACCGATCTGCCTCTTGAACAAATTACATCTGATCTTCCACCTTTTACAAATACTGGGGTGGATTACTTCGGTCCTATCAAATTTAGAAGAGGACGTAGTACTGTAAATTTGAAAGTAGCCTATTCCTTGGACATAGATGGATGTATAAATGCTCTATGAAGATTCATTTCTTGATGAGATCAAGTAGTACACATCAGGTCAGATAATGGGACCAACTTTATTAGTGCCAATAGAGAGATGAAAGAGGCCATTTCTGCATAAAATAACAAGCAAATTGAAAGAGAGTTATTTCAAGTAGTGCTTCAGTGGAGCTTCAATCCACCAGCTGGCTCCCATTATGGAGGTGCATGTGAGCACATTATTCATATGGTGTGAAACATTCTTTGCTCTGTACTTCGCCAACAAACACTGGATGACAAATCCTTTCATACCATTCTGTGTGAAGTAGAATCAATTCTAAATGATTATCACCCAATTACCAAGGTATCCAGTGATCCCAATGATCTTGAAGCTCTTACTCCAAATCATCTGCTTCTCATGAAAGGCAAGCCTGCTCTACCACCAGGTCTTTTTGAAAAGTCAGATCTCTATGTGAAAAGAACATGGAAACAATTGCAGTATCTGGCTGATCTTTTCTGGAAAAGATGGATATGGGAGTATCATCCTCTACTACAAAAACATCAAAAATGGACAAGAGAATGAAGTTTTAATGCTGGGGATATTGTACTTTTACTGGATCCTACTGCACCTCGTGGCTCATAGACACTTGGTCGAGTATTGGAAACTTTTGCAAATGATAAGGGCCTGGTACGTACAGTAAAGCTTAAAGCCAAAAGTCATGCTTTGGAACAGCCTGTAAGAAAGCTTTGACCTTTGTTGGAGGCAAATGACTAATATGGACTGTTACAGTCTGTATATGGTGCTTCAATATTTTATTGTTGTGGCTCCTTTATGTAATATTTGTAACTGCTATGCCATTTGTCATAATCAATTAAGGGGCCAGTGTGTAGGAGCCATTTTTTGTATTATACAGACTTTGCTGTCCACTGTGTGGTGCTAAACCATAGTATAACTAAAGCACCTTCTATAATGAGTCAGGTGACGTTGGTAATGGGGAAGCACATGGTTTTTGACCGTGCTAAAGGGTTATTTGCTAGGATGTGGATTATGCAGTATGTGGATATGTGCTGTGTTTTCAAGATATGAACTTCATGTACACATGTTCACGAAGGAAGGAGAAGCAAAGATTGAGGCTTTGTTTGTTCACTTTCACAAAATAAAGACATTCTGCTTGGATCCACATTAGTATGCATTAAATACGTGCTCACTCCTGTTATCAGCAACAACGGCTTAATGGAAGGCCATAATAATACTGTAATAAGAATTCTTCTTCTTCTTCCGGCTGCTCCCTTTAGGGGTCGCCACAGCGGATCATTTTTCTCCATCCCAATCTGTCCTCTGCATCACCCTCTGTCACACCAATCCCCTGCATGTCTTCCATCACCACATCCATACACCTCCTCCTGGGCCTTACACTTTTCCTCTTTCCCACTGATTAAATCTACAATACCATTGAATTCTTCCATTTAAATTGTACTTAAGCTTGTTGATGAACTGATATGAACTCTTTCTGCCTTTTTTATCTCTCTGTGTTTGTGAGTGTCAGTCCCATTGTCCTAAGCACCAAACATGTAGTGTATTTGGGTTGCAATCATGTAGTGCATTTGCAGTTACTTTTTTTTTATTTCTTACTATTAATTAAGACAAGCACAGAAGGTATAGTATGAGTTAGGTCGCCTCTCAACATAGCATTAGCAAAGACTACTGCTAATGCAATCGTATCTAGATAAAAAGTCTAGATAAAAGTCTTTAATGATATTTTATTGTCTGTTGACTCAGGGGATTCTGTGATACTCTTACTTTTAGATCTAAGTGCTGCCTTCGACACCATAGACCACAAAATTTTGATCTCACGACTTGAACAATGTGTGGGAATTGAAGGTTGCACTCTAAATTGGTTTAAGTCCTATTTGAATGCTAGAACATTTTCTGTTTGTCTTGATGGGTTCTCTTCTTCTGTATCGTCTTTGGATTATGGAGTCCCTCAGGGCTCCATTCTGGCCCCTGCTTTGTTCTCTTTGTATATGCTACCTCTGGGGACTGTTTTTTCTAAACATGGTGTGTCATTTCATTTTTATGCTGATGACACCCAAATTTATCTGCCCTTAAAGAAAAAAGACAAAAAAGCTTTAAGCTCTTTATCAGCATGCTTGTCTGATATTAAGTCTTGGTTTTCTTGTAATTTTTTGCATCTAAACGAGAACAAAACTGAGGTTATTGTATTCGGGCCTACAGATGTGTTAACAAGTTCTGTTGGTGACCTGGGAGATTTGGTCCCTTATGTAAAACACTCTGTGAAAAACCTGGGTGTTATTTTTGATTCTGCCCTTAAATTTGACAAGCAGATTAATGCTGTAATCAAATCTATTTTTTTCCAATTAAGACTATTATCTAAGGCTAAGAGTTTTTTAACATGTGCAGAGTTTGAGAGAGTGATCCATTCGTTTATTTCATCGAGACTTGACTATTGTAATTCTCTTTATATTGGAATGAGCCAATCCAATATTAGTTGTCTTCAGATGGTTCAAAATGCAGCAGCCAGGCTGTTAACTGGAACACGGAAATTTAATCATATTTCCCCAATATTACAAGCGTTGCACTGGCTGCCGGTTTGTTATAGAATTGATTTTAAAATTCTGCTTTTTGTTTTTAAAGTCCTAAATGGATCAGCCCCAAAATATCTCTCTGAACTTTTGAAAATAAATAACTCTGCTAGATCATTAAGGTCATCTAATCAAAGATTGCTGATGGTTCCGAGATCTAGCCTTAAGACGAGGGGTGACCGTGCTTTTTCTATTATTGGTCCAAAATTGTGGAAAATTGTGAATTTCCTCTATCTTTAAGACTAGTATCCACAGCGTCTGAATTTAAATCTAAGTTGAAAACTTACCTTTTCTCTCAAGCTTATAATTGTATTTGATTTTTAACATTGATTTTTTAAAGATTTCAAATGAGTGTTTCTGATGTAAACTCCCTTTATTATTGCATTATTATTTTTATACTTATCCTCTTGTACAGCACAATGGCCAACCGCTGTTGTACTTATTGTGCTATATAAATAAATTTTGATTTGATTTAGATAAAAAGCCAACTTTTGTCAGAACATCAGGCCAGAGCCATGCGTACTGGCGTATGCCACTACATTTAGCGGCTGTTTTTTTCGTGGCAGTATGTGGACTGCTGTGATCGTATAGTGGTTAGTACGCTGTGTTGTGGCTGCAGCAACCCCGGTTTGAATCCGGGTCACAGCATAGGCTTTTCTATGTCACCGTCTAATGGGAGGTCTGACCATGGCTACTGACCTCTTGTCCTTTGTCAAGCACCTTGAAAAGAATAAGCAGGTAGGACCTCGCTTCCCAAAAGTGCCTGTGGGCCAGTGATGCAATGGATCACGCGTCTGCCTATGGCTCAGATGACTCTAGGTTCAACTCCTGGTTGGCTCGGCTCATTTTAGCCCAGTCCAAAGGTGTGCAACAGACTCCAGCGGCTGAATTTCTGGCAGAGTAACAGTGCTTTTAATCTCTGAAATGCGTAGAGTCCTGTACTGGGTAGCACGCTAGAGAGAAGATACTTTGTGGCTTTCATCAAACAGGTTTTGACAGGTCTGTCAACCAATCAGAAGCATCCACGTCACAATGTCCCGCCCCTTTCAACCAATCAGAATCGTCACGTCACAAGAGCCCACCCCTTTTCAACCAAACAGATTCGTCTAAGTTACAAGAGCCCGCCCCTTTTTTCATCCAATTACATTTATCAACGTCACAAGGTTGATACATACACAAACCATCACACCGGTGCGTGGCAAACACACACACCCCCACACACATACACACACACACACACATACACGCACGCACACACACGCACACACACCCACCCACCCATACACAACCGTTTTTATATATATGTTTCTATTGATAAAACACAGAAGTTTATCACACACACACACACACACACACACACACACACACACACACACACACACACATCCTTGTTGGTCTTAACTTAAATACACAGACAATGGAGGAGTAAATGGAAAAACACATCATGCAAATATTAACATAAATATGATGTAAATAAATATATACAGCATAAACATTATGATTACATTTTGGTTTTTTTTAGCTCTGTAAACTAACTAACTAGCCTAACTTACTCTTTACAAGGCTCCAGTGGCGCAATCGGTTAGCGCGCGGTACTTATACAGCAGTACAGGTGAAGCCATGCCGAGGTTGTGAGTTCGAGCCTCACCTGGAGCACGAGTTTTAAGAGCAGCCTGGAAGTTCACCCAAAGCAATGGCTAAGCTTCAGTGTAGCTTGAATTATAAATAGTTAGAGATGTTAAGGGTGGTGGTAGCTCAAGTGGTTAACGCGCTGGCTTGGTTGACCAGAAGATCAGGGGTTCAAGCACCATCACTGCCAAACCCAGGAGTGCTGTATCATGGCTGACCCTGTGCTCTGACCCCAAACCCCAAGGATAGGATATGTGAAGAAAAGAATTTCACTCTGCAGTAATGTACATATGACAAATAAAAGCAACTTAACTTAACAGATGAATTAACTGGTGTAAACACAGCAGTTGCACTTGGATTTTTGTGGATTAAAACATCTCAAATGGTTTGTTGTGTCCATGTTCAGCATTGGACATCTTGGTCATGTCACACTCCACAGTGGTGGTTAATATGACTTATGAGTGAAGAATATAGTTCTAGTAATTCTGAATCTACTCAAGGTAATTCCAGACAAATAATAAACACTTGGTTTAAAGGACATAGAAATGCCTGTGAAAAATGAATTGAAAAGGTATTGAATGGATGATTAGCCATGTGTCAGACAGCCAAGTCAAACTGAAACATTAACAAAGGCACTGTTACTCATATTAATCTTGATCCATTATTCATATCCATAAAATCTGATGATTTCACAGGCATTTCTATGTCCTTTAAACCAAGTGTTTATTATTTGTCTGGAATTACCTTGAGTAGATTCAGAATTACTAGAACTATATTCTGCACTCATAAGTCATATTAACCACCACTGTGGAGTGTGACATGACCAAGACGTCCAATGCTGAACATGGACACAACAAAACATTTGAGATGTTCCACATGCAACTGCTGTGTTTACACCAGTTAATTCATCTGTTAAGTTGCCTTTATTAGTTGCCATATACATTACTGCACAGTGAAATTCTTTTCTTCGCATATCCCATACTGCACCAGGTCTACTACTCCACGCTTCGTCCAGTGGCGAATCTACCCCTAGAGTCACGGCTCGAGTAGCTGAATGCTCGGAGAGCCGTGAACGCTGACCACATTGTGCTCTGCAATGCAGCGTTCCTGTGCAAAGTTCTGGACGGTACCACTTGCTGACCGCGACGGCGCTCAAACTGCTTGCCAGCCGAGTGAAACGGCCAACCTCAGCTTGCCCGGGAATCGTCCTGGTAGCACTCCTGATGATCGTCGTTTAGAGGCAGAAGCATCCTCAGACTCTACTGAACTTACTATCAGAGGTCTAAAGCTCTCAGATTCTGTACTCTATCACTGTGTTTTTAGAGTAGCAGCACAGTGATACAGAGTCAGTGAAAGGCTTTACAAAAACATAACAATGGCACATACGAAGAATCTAAAACCACAGCAAAGACACTCCATTTACCAACCTGTTATCAGTTAACCACAGACACAAACATTTCTGCTAACATATGCAGCTGAAAGAAATAAAGAATTAAAAAACTTTATTTTATTTTATAGTTTTATTTGTATAGTGCTTTAATAATAAACATTGTCTGAAAGCAACTTTATATGAATATAAATATTCAGAACAAAAATGCTAAAGTTTCAAATTTAAATATATATTTATGAGCAAGCTAACAACAGCACATGATTAATCATGCACTAGAAGAAGTTGCTTTCGGCTGCCACAGCGGACCAACTGGTCCGCACATCAACTTGGCAAATGTTTTACACCGGATGCATCCCATTTTTCCATGCTTGGGACCAGCACTGCATCCAGTGGCTGGGACTCGAACCAGGGCCTTCCGCATGATAGGTGAGAAACCTACCACTGAGCCACCAATGCCTCTACATGAGTAATCATGCACTAATACCTGAATTAATTCGTACTTAAATTTAAACTAATGATGAGTTAAGGCATGTACTAATCCCAAACTAATGAAGTGCTAACCTTAACTACCACAGTCTTATGGAGCGGAATGTGGACTGTGAAGGATCATATCATTGGTCAGACGTACTGAATGAACACGCCTCTTACTTTGAGTCTGATGGTAGAGGAACTATTGATTCTGATCAAACTGCTTCATGTTGTTTGTGAATGAAATGATTGAACTAGGAGAATGAAGAAGGATTTGCTGACATGCTGATGTTGTTTGTTCAGATCGTCACCCTTTCAACAAGAAGAGAGAGGGCAGAAAATGTGTAGCACTAATACAATCTGCTGTACATAAAGGTGTAAAAATGACAGATGACTCTTCTTCTTCTTCTTCTTCTTTCGGCTTCTCCCTTCAGGGGTCGCCACAGCGAATCATCTCTCTCCACCTATCCCTATCTTCTGCATCCTCAACCCTTGCACCCACTAGCTTCATATCCTCATTAATTACATCCATATACCTCCTCTTTGGCCTTCCTCTTTGCCTCCTGCCTGGCAGTTCCATGTCCAACATTCTCCTACCAATATACTCACTCTCCCTCCTCTGAACATGTCCAAACCATCTTAATCTGGCCTCCCTAACTTTGTTCCCCAAACGTCCAACATGAGCTGTCCCTCTGATGTACTCGTTCCTAATCCTGTCCAATCTTGTCACTCCCAAAGAGAACCTCAACATCTTCAGCTCTGCTACCTCTATCTCTGACTCCTGTCTCTTCCTCAGTGACACTGTCTCTAAACCATACAGCATGGCCGGTCTCACCACTGTCCTGTACACCTTCCCCTTGATTCTCGCTGATATTTTCTGATCACACATAACTCCCGACACCTTTCTCCACCCATTCCAACCTGCCTGCACTAACTTCTTTACCTCTTTCCCACACTCTCCATTACTCTGGACTGTTGACCCCAAGTACTTAAACTCCTGTACCTTCTTCACCTCTTCACCCTGTAACCTCACTGTTCCACTTCCCTCCCTTTCATTCACACACATGTACTCAGTCTTACTACGACTGACTTTCATTCCTCTTCTCTCCAGCGCAAACCTCCACCTCTCCAGGTTTTCCTCCACCTGCTCCCTGCTCTCACTACAGATCACAATGTCATCTGCAAACATCATTGTCCAAGGAGACTCCTGTCTGACCTCCTCTGACAACTGGTCCATCACTATAGCAAACAGGAAGGGGCTCAGAGCCGATCCCTGATGCAGTCCCACCTCCACTTTGAACTCCTCTCTCTGACCTACAGCACACCTCACCACTGTCCTGCTCCTCTCATACATGCCCTGCACCACTCTGACATACTTCTCCGCTACTCCTGACTTCCTCATACAGTACCACAGCTCTTCTCTTGGCACCCTGTCATACGCTTTCTCCAAGTCTACAAACACACAGTGCAACTCCCTCTGACCATCCCTATACTTCTCCATCAAAATTCTCAGAGCAAAAATTGCATCTGTTGTGCTCTTTCTGGGCATGAAGCCATACTGCTGCTCACAAATTTCCACTACCTTCCTTAACCTAGCTTCCACTACTCTTTCCCATAGCTTCATTGTATGGCTCATCAACTTTATCCCCCTATAGTTGCTGCAACTCTGCACGTCACCCTTATTCTTAAAGATCGGCACTAACACACTTCTTCTCCATTCCTCAGGCATCCTCTCACTCTCTAAAACCCTGTTGAACAAACTAGCTAAAAATTCCACTGCTGCCTCTCCCAGACACTTCCAGACCTCCACCGGGATGTCGTCAGGACCAACTGCCTTCCCACTTTTCATCCTCTTCAAAGCCTTCCTGACTTCATCCTTTCTAATCTTATCTACTTTCTGTTCCACAGAGTTCACCCCTTCTACTCTTTTTTCCCTCTCATTTTCCTCATTCATCAGCTCCTCAAAGTATTCCTTCCATCTCCTCTGTACACTCTCCTCACTTGTGAGCACCCTTCCATCTCTATCCTTAATAACTCTAACTTGCTGCACATCCTTCCCATCTCGATCCCTCTGCCTAGCTAACCTGTACAAGTCCTTCTCTCCTTCTCTAGTGTCTAACCTAGTGTACAACTCGTCATATGCCTTCTGCTTGGCCTTAGACACCTGCCTCTTAACTCTGCGCTGTAACTCCTTGTATTCCTGTCTATTCTCTTCAGTCCTGTCCATGTCCCACTTCTTCTTGGCTAACCTCTTCCTCTGGATACTATCCTGAACTTCCTCATTCCACCACCAAGTCTCCTTATCTTCTTTCCTCCTTCCAGATGACACACCCAGCACCTTTCTCCCTGTCTCCCTGATCACGTCTGCTGTAGTTTCCCAGTCATCTGGCAGCACTACCTGACCACCCAGAGCCTGCCTCAACTTCTGTCTAAATTCCTCACAACATTCCTCCTTTTTCAGCTTCCACCACTTGGTTTTCTTCTCTATCTCTGACCTCTTCTTCTTACAGACCATCAGAGTCATCCTACACACCACCATCCTATGCTGTCTGGCTACACTCTCTCCCACTACCACTTTACAGTCACTAATCTCTTTCAGATTGCCTCTTCTACATAGGATGTAGTCTACCTGTGTGCTCCTACCTCCACTCTTGTAAGTCACTCTATGCTCCTCCCTCTTCTGAAAATAAGTGTTAACCACAGCCATGTCCATCCTCTTAGCAAAGTCCACTACCATCTGTCCTTCAAGGTTCCTTTCCTTAACTCCAAACTTGCCCATCACCTCCTCATCACCTGTGTTCCCCTGACCAACATGTCCATTAAAATCCGCTCCTATCACCACTCTCTCACCCGTGGGAATACTCTCCATCACCTCATCTAATTCAGTCCAGAATCTCTCTTTCTCCTCCAACTCACAACCTACCTGTGGGGCATAACCACTAACAACATTAAAAATGACAGCTGACTATATTTGAGAAAATTGTTGCACTGAAAACTATTTTAAATACTAATGTAAAAATGTTGTAATTTTTCCAATTTACATTCGTATCACTTGATCACCACTCTCTCACTGACTGAAATTTCTGAAAATAAATACCAGACCTGCTCTTATAACTGGACATGCTGAATTGAATAAATCCTAATATTAAGACTTGACTCTTGAAAACTTGCCATTTTTAATGAATGTATTGAGAGACTGAAACGCTAACTGGTGTAATGATGTAACTTACTGAAAGAGTCACTGAGAACTTCAGTAAATGAATCTGAGCGAATCTTTTTGGTGAACGGAATCAAAAGATCCCACAATAACTGTTCTTATAATGAAGGATTCATCAATACACATACATTTTAAAATATTTCATTTTTATAATATTTTATTTGTCTTTTATACTGCTGAATAAACTACTACATAGAAGCAGAAACTGCAGTAAAATAAAGCATACCAAAACTAGATTCGGAAATACGCTAGGTTAGGCAATGCTAGGCGATGCTAGGCGAGGCTAGGCGATGCTAGGCGATGCTAGGCGAGGCTAGGCGAGGCTAGGCGAGGCTAAGCGAGGCTAGGCGATGCTAAGCGAGGCTAGGCGATGCTAAGCGAGGCTAGGTGTTCTAAGCGAGGCTAGGCTAGGCTAGGCGAGGCAAGGCGAGGCTAGGCGATGCTAGGCGAGGCTAGGCGAGGCTAAGCGAGGCTAGGCGATGCTAAGTGAGGCTAGGCGATGCTAAGCGAGGCTAGGCGTTCTAAGCGAGGCTAGGCTAGGCCAGGCAAACAAATGTGCGTCAAACAGAAGCTAGGCAATTACAAGGTAAGACAAAGGAGCTTAACTCGTGTAGCAAATTACTGCTTCACTACTCACTTAACACAAAACAGGTGAAGCAACTGAACAGGGGAAATGAACATACAACCAAAATAGAGTTCAACTCTAATGTGCAGCGCTGTCCTCTGGTGGTCTAGCAAGGGAATATCCCAGATATCCATGATACTACTCATATGCTGCATTTTAAGTTGGGTGTGCTATTATTATTTTTTAAACCATTGTAGTATAACACAGAAAATAATCTTACAGAACTCTGCTTTTAAATGTTAATAAATAACAGCATCTGCTAAATAAATGAATGTTATAATATTAATTCCACCCTTGTGGTCAAAGGAGCAGAGCCCTGGACCCGAGTCACCCAGAACACATACTAGTACTACAGTGGGATTGGAAGAGAAATGAATGGAGAAAGATGCAAAATGGGTTGAGATGAAATTACTGGTGTTTATTATTAGTGTGTACTTCTATGTTCAATAAAGAGGATCAGAGTAAATGATGAAAGTCATCCAGAGTCATCCAGTGTTGTTTGCGTGTGCAGCTGCATATGGCAAGAATCTTTCAGCAACATTAGTGACACTGTCATGTGAGTGATGCTGTGGGGCGGAGCTTCATGAATCCTGATGATGTTAACATATCAGTGTACAGAAAGAATAGTTTCCTTCAGCTAAGACCATTCACCATGTTCACTGTTATATTCATGTGTCTGTGGCTTTCACTGGGTGAGTAAACATTTTTATTATTGCAAAAATAATATGTTCTGAATTAGACATGAACACATGTGTTTTTAAAAAGTAGTAAATTGTGAGTATTATTTGTTTAACACCTTATTATTCTTTATCATTTAAAAAAACAATACTATCTTCTCTATGACAGGTGACTCCATGGCAGATTCCATAGAGACACTTCTCACTCATAAAGTTGTAGATGAAGGTGATGATGTTACTCTGTCCTGCAAACACGAATCAAGTGGTGCAACAAACAACTACTTGCACTGGTACAGGCAATATCCCAAATCTAATCCTGAGTTCCTTCTTTATATTTACCAAAGTGGAAATCCAAAATCTGAAACTCCCCCAAGAATGTCTGCTAACGTTAAAGATAAACAAGTGGATCTGATCATCTCCTCTGCTGCTGTATCAGACTCTGCTCTATACTACTGTGCTCTGCAGCCCACAGTGACAGAAAATC
>JAUCMX010000005.1:4753119-4769360 GCA_033459395.1 Hemibagrus guttatus | reverse complement strand
ACTTAGCTTCGCTTAGCTTAGCCTAGACTAGCTTATCGTATTTCTGTATCTAGTGTTGGTTTGTTTTAATTTTACCGCAGTCTCTGATTCTTTGTAATAGTTTATTCAGCACGGTTAATAAAATAATCCTGCACTTATAAAAATATTATGTTTTAAAATGTATGTGTATTGATGAATCCTTCATTATAAGAACAGGAATTGTGGGATCTTCTGATTCTGTTCACCAAAATCATTCATTCACATTCATTTACTGATGTTCCCAGTGACCCTTTCAGTAAGTTACATCATTACACCAGTTGGCATTTCATTCTCTCAATACATTCATTTAAAAATGGCAAGTCCAGTTTTAAGAGAACGTCTGGTGAATTTATCCATCTGACCCATAGTGGTCACTGCAGTGGACAGTTAATTAAAAGTCTTTTTCCTCCTAAATGCAATGGTTTCCATGGTGGAATCACATATCAGCCTCTAGAATGCTCTCTGCTGCAATACTCCATTGAGGTTTATTCAGTGGTCAGTTGTTGTAACCACAAGTGAACTTCCTCTGAATCCAAGATGGCTGACAGACAGCTACACTTGTTGACTACTGGTGGCATATCCTGGCAGTCCTTCTATTCCAGAAAAACTCTAGAGGTAAGAAAAATAAAATAAATAAATATATATATATACAGTGGGGCAAAAAAGTATTTAGTCAGCCACCAATTGTGCAAGTTCTCCCACTTAAAAAGATGAGAGAGGCCTGTAATTTTCATCATAGGTACACTTCAACTATGAGAGACAGAATGAGAAAAAAAAATCCAGAAAATCACATTGTCTGATTTTTAAAGAATTTATTTGCAAGTTATGGTGGAAAATAAGTATTTGGTCAATAACAAAAGTTCATCTCAATACTTTGTTATATACCCTTTGTTGGCAATGACAGAGATCAAATGTTTTCTGTAAGTCGCCACAAGGTTTTTACACACTGTTGCTGGTAGTTTGGCCCATTCCTCCATGCAGATCTCCTCTAGAGCAGTGATGTTTTGGGGCTGTCGCTGGGCAACATGGATTTTCAACTCCCTCCAAAGATTTTCTATGGGGTTGAGATCTGGAGACTGGCTAGGCCACTCCAGGACCTTGAAATGCTTCTTACGAAGCCACTCCTTTGTTGCCCGGGCGGTGTGTTTGGGATCATTGTCATGCTGAAAGATCCAGCCACGTTTCATCTTCAATGCCCTTGCTGATGGAAGGAGGTTTTACTCAAAATCTCACAATACATGGCCCCATTCATTCTTTCCTTTACACGGATCAGTCGTCCTGGTCCCTTTGCAGAAAAACAGCCCTAAAGCATGATGTTTCTACCCCCATGCTTCACAGTAGGTATGGTGTTCTTTGGATGCAACTCAGCATTCTTTCTCCTCCAAACACGACAAGTTGAGTTTTTACCAAAAAGTTCTATTTTGGTTTCATCTGATCATATGACATTCTCCCAATCCTCTTCTGGATCATCCAAATGCTCTCTAGCAAACTTCAGACGGGCCCGGACATGTACTGGCTTAAGCAGGGGGACACGTCTGGCACTGCAGGATTTGAGTCCCTGGCGGCGTAGTGTGTTACTGATGGTAGCCTTTGTTACTTTGGTCCCAGCTCTCTGCAGGTCTTTCACTAGGTCCCCCCGTGTGGTTCTGGGATTTTTGCTCACCGTTCTTGTGATCATTTTGACCCCACGGGGTGAGATCTTGCATGGATCCCCAGATCGAGGGAGCTTATCAGTGGTCTTGTATGTCTTCCATTTTCTAATAATTGCTCCCACAGTTTATTTCTTCACACCAAGCTGCTTACCGATTGCAGATTCAGTCTTCCCAGCCTGGTGAAGGTCTACAATTTTGTTTCTGGTGTCCTTTGACAGCTCTTTGGTCTTGGCCATAGTAAAGTTTGGAGTCTGACTGTTTAAGGTTGTGGACAGGTGTCTTTTATACTGATAACGAGTTCAAACAGGTGCCATTAATACAGGTAACGAGTGGAGGACAGAGGAGCCTCTTAAAGAAGAAGTTACAGGTCTGTGAGAGCCAGAAATCTTGCTTTTTTGTAGGTGACCAAATACTTATTTTCCACCATAATTTGCAAATAAATTTTTTAAAAATCAGACAATGTGATTTTCTGGATTTTTTTTTTCTCATTCTGTCTCTCATAGTTGAAGTGTACCTATGATGAAAATTACAGGCCTCTCTCATCTTTTTAAGTGGGAGAACTTGCACAATTGGTGGCTGACTAAATACTTTTTTGCCCCACTGTATATATATATTTATTTATTTTATTTTTTTTACCTCTAGCATTTTTTTACCTATATATATATATATATATATATATATATATATATATATATATATATATATATATATATATATATATATATAAGATATACAGTAACATTTAAGTAATAATATTATTCTTTTATTTTTGAAAATTTTATTTCAAATAAGTAGCAAATTACAGTTAACCATGTGTCCAATGGAGTGGACATCATGCATCGCCAAGTATATTTCCAACACAAGTCATGTAATTGCTTCACCTTTTCTTGTGACTGTTTTGTTTGTAAGTCAGTGTATATTTGCTATATTGACTGTCACATGTTGCCTCGTTCTGTGCTGGTCAGTCCCCTGAAGATGTTGCCAACAGATGGGTCAAGGATGAAAAAATAATCCTTGATTGTAAAAAATCCTTTACAATCAACACATGGGTCGATCTTGTCGATCAATGTGTGGCAATGTATCCCCACTGTTGTAAATGCCTGGCACCTTTATTTGATGTCTGGATTGGAAAATATTAATCTCCTCCTCTTCAAAACTTCTGTAGTACATGCATTGATAAATGCTGGCTCCCTCCAGCAAAGCAAAAGAGGAAGACCCAGTGGGACCCAGGAATTCACTGGCCCCAACTCAATCGAGTGAAAAATGCAAATAGATGTCACGATGGTGCATGCACGCAAAAGACCAAATACATCTGCCTGCAGTGCTGTGTGCTACTGTGCCCTGGATGCTTTGACATCTTTCATACAGCCTAGTTTTCAGCATATTACTGACATTTATTTCAAAAGAAGTGTTCAGAGATGCAGAGACTAATATGTTAGTTCTTGTTGTTGAAGCTCTTATTGCTAGTATAATGGCATGGTAATACCAGTCCTGCATCCTTAAAGAACTATGGAGACAATAATCACAATAATCTTCTTGTTGGAGATGTTTGGAACATAGACTAGGCTTAGGTATAAGCTTCACAGTTGTGGGCGTCATTTGCTTTTTTATGCAGGCCTAAACAATAGGCTTATACAACGTTAAAATGTGTGGAAATATGTTAAAATGTTTTTCAAAGCATAAAATGAAATAATTGCTCATGGATTTACCATAAAACACAATTAAATTAATTTTTACATGAATACGTACATGAGTTCATGCTGTTTTATGTTGAGTAGTATGTAGTCCAGTGAATTGGACATTTCTGTAAATTTCTGAAGAAATCATATTTATAAAAAATATATATATATATTTGTTTTTTTTTTCATGCCCTAAGAAGAATACAAACACGTTAGAAAAAAGTCTTGACTCAGGCTTTCATAATTCATGCATCAGAATCAATAGTTCCTCTACCGTCAGACTCAAAGTAAGAGGTGTGTTCATTCAGTACGTCTGACCAATGATATCCTTCACTGTCCGCATTCTGCTTTTTAATCCATAAAACTGTTGTAGTTAAGGTTAACGCTTCATTAGTTTGGAATTAGTACATGCCTTAACTAATCATTAGTTTATATTTAAGTAAGAATTAATTCAGGTATTAGTGCATGATTAATCATGTGCTGTTGTTAACATTTTAAATCTATAAAATTTGTGTACAAGTGTTCAGTAGTTTTCTTTGCCACCGTAGCCTCTGGCTTGTTCATAAATATAACTTTTCATTTTAAACTTTGTCATTTTTATTTTGAATTTTTATATTCCTGTAGAGCCACTTTAAGACAATGTATATTGTTAAAAACACTATACAAATAAAACTGAATTGAGTTGAATTAATATTTTAATTCTGTACTTCTTTCAGCTGAATATGTTAGCAGAAATGTTTGTGTCTGTGGTTAACTGATAACAGGTTGGTAAATGGAGTGTCTTTGCTGTGGTTTTAGATTCTTTGTATGTGCCATTGTTATGTTTTTGTAAAGTCTTTCACTGACTCTGTATCACTGTGCTGCTACTCTAAGAGCACAGTGATAGAGTGCAGAATCTGAGAACTTTAGGTCTCTGATAGTAAGTTCAGTAGAGTCTGAGGATGCTTCTGCCTCTAATCGATGATCATCAGGAGTGCTACCATAACCTGCATTTGACCTTGCACCTTTACCCAGTAAAAACTGTGGTGCGCTGTTAGGATATTGTTTGTACCAGTAAAGATAAATGTCATCACTGCTTGTCTCATATGAAAATTTCAGAGTAACAGTGTTTGTTTCATTCCTGACAATGTTGGCATCTTCATCCTTTGGTCCAATTTTATCTGCAAAACTGCCTGTTTAATGGAACATAAAAATTCTGTTAAGTATTTTGCAAGCAAACAAAAAAAATGTAAGAGATCATTTCATTCTTAAATGTATCGATAATTAATACAATTATGTAAGTGATGAAAATAAATGACCTGTAACTATAGTGAGAATCAGTGGTATGTATCTCACTATGTACAGTAAGTTGTATAGTTGAGCCATTTCTGAACACAGCTCTGTGGGGATTCTGTATAATAGTGCTGTATGTGCTGAACTTTACACGTCTCTAGAAGGCCACACCCAGGAAGTGATGCTGTTGTAGTGTAACTTTACACAGATCATCACTTCACAGTATCAGTGACAGTGAACTGAGTCACTAATACAACACAGAACAAAAAACACTGTTACTTCACAATCCACAGCATCAGACATGCTATTTTATCATTGTAAAATGCTTATTCCTAAATAAAAGGATATAAAGGATAAGAATATCTTGGCCCTTTTATTAATTTTAAACCATTCAAAACATTTAATAGACAATTCTGTCTTTGCTTCACACTTTCTTTTTTCCTTTTCAAGAGCTTTTGCTAGAGTCTCTGCTTGCACTCCATTACATGACAAGAGTATACCTGATAATCTGTGCTCTCTGTGTGTGTAAAAATGTTCAGTGTTAAAACTGAATTCAGGGTTGTGACCCAAATTTTTACTTTTTCACATTGAACACTGCAAAAAAAGTTGGCTACAAATAAACCTGCATCTTCATTATTTTGCTATACTACAATGGTTTAAAAAATAATAATAACACACTAATAAACTAGTTTTGGTTTGCTTTATTTTACTGCAGTTTCTGCTTCTATGTAGTAGTTTATTCAGCAGTATAAAAGACAAATAAAATATTATAAAAATAAAATGTTTTAAAATGTATGTGTATTGATGAATACTTCATTATATGAACAGTTATTGTGGGATCTTTTGATTCCGTTCACCAAAAAGATTCGCTCAGATTCATTTACTGAAGTTCTCAGTGACTCTTTCAGTAAGTTACATCATTACACCAGTTAGCGTTTCAGTCTCTCAATACATTCATTTAAAAATGGCAAGTTTTCAAGAGTCAAGCCTTAATATTAGGATTTATTCAAATCAGCATGTCCAGTTATAAGAGCAGGTCTGGTATTTATTTTCAGAAATTTCAGTCAGTGAGAGAGGGGTGATCAAGTGATACGAATGTAAATTGGAAAAAATAAACATTTTTACATTAGTGTTTAAAATAGTTTTCCGTGCAACAATTTTCTCAAATATAGTCATCTGTCATTTTTACACCTTTGTGTACAGCAGATTGTATTAGTGCTACACATTTTCTGCCCTCTCTCCTTGTTGAAAGGGTGATATGAACAAATAACATCTTATTTGTTATTAAATATGACTTATGAGTGCAGAATATAGTTCTAGTAATTCTGAATCTACTCAAGGTAATTCCAGACAAATAATAAACACTTGGTTTAAAGGACATAGAAATGCCTGTGAAATCATCAGAATTTATGGATATGAATAATGGATCAAGGTTAATATGAGTAACAGTGCCTTTGTTAATGTTTCAGTTTGACTTGGCTGTCTGACACATGGCTAATCATCCATTCAATACCTTTTTCAATTCATTTTTCACAGGCATTTCTATGTCCTTTAAACCAAGTGTTTATTATTTGTCTGGAATTACCTTGAGTAGATTCAGAATTACTAGAACTATATTCTGCACTCATAAGTCACATTAACCACCACTGTGGAGTGTGACATGACCAAGACGTCCAATGCTGAACATGGACACAATAAAACATTTGAGATGTTTTAATCCACGTGCAACTGCTGTGTTTACAGCAGTTAATTCATCTGTTAAGTTAAGTCGCCTTTATTTGTCATATATATATATATATATATATTACTGCAGAGTGAAATTCTTTTCTTCACATATCCTATCCTTGGGGTTTGGGGTTAGAGCACAGGGTCAGCCATGATACAGCACTCCTGGGTTTGGTAGTGATGGTGCTTGAACCCCTGATCTTCTGGTCAACCAAGCCAGCGCATTAACCACTTGAGCTACCACCACCCTTAACATCGCTAACTATTTATAATTCAAGCTACACTGAAGCTTAGCCATTGCTTTGGGTGAACTTCCAGGCTGCTCTTAAAACTCGTGCTCCAGGTGAGGCTCGAACTCACAACCTCGGCATGGCTTCACCTGTACTGCTGTATAAGTACCGCGCGCTAACCGATTGCGCCACTGGAGCCTTGTAAAGAGTGAGTTAGGCTAGTTAGTTAGTTTACAGAGCTAAAAAAAAACAAAATGTAATCATAATGTTTATGCTGCATATATTTATTTACATCATATTTATGTTAATATTTGCATGATGTGTTTTTCCATTTACTCCTCCATTGTCTGTGTATTTAAGTTAAGACCAACAAGGATGTGTGTGTGTGTGTGTGTGTGTGATAAACTTCTGTGTTTTATCAATAGAAACATATATATAAAAACGGTTGTGTATGGGTGGGTGGGTGTGTGTGTGTGTGTGCACGTGTGTGCGTGCGTGTATGTGTGTGTGTGTGTGTATGTGTGTGGGGGTGTGTGTGTTTGCCACGCACCGGTGTGATGGTTTGTGTATGTATCAACCTTGTGACGTTGATAAATGTAATTGGATGAAAAAAGGGGCGGGCTCTTGTAACTTAGACGAATCTGTTTGGTTGAAAAGGGGTGGGACATTGTGACGTGGATGCTTCTGATTGGTTGACAGACCTGTCAAAACCTGTTTGATGAAAGCCACAAAGTATCTTCTCTCTAGCGTGCTACCCAGTACAGGACTCTACGCATTTCAGAGATTAAAAGCACTGTTACTCTGCCAGAAATTCAGCCGCTGGAGTCTGTTGCACACCTTTGGACTGGGCTAAAATGAGCCGAGCCAACCAGGAGTTGAACCTAGAGTCATCTGATCCATAGGCAGACGCGTTATCCATTGCATCACTGGCCCACAGGCACGTTTGGGAAGCGAGGTCCTACCTGCTTATTCTTTTCAAGGTGCTTGACAAAGGACAAGAGGTCAGTAGCCATGGTCAGAACTCCCATTAGACGGTGACATAGAAAAGCCTATGCTGTGACCCGGATTCAAACCGGGGTTGCTGCAGCCACAACACAGAGTACTAACTACTATACGATCACAGCAGTCCACGTACCACCAGGAAAAAAGCAGCCGCTAAACGTAGTGGCATACGCCAGTACGCATGGCTCTGGCCTGATGTTCTGACAAAAGTTGGCTTTTTATCTAAATCAAATCAAAATTTATTTATATAGCACAATAAGTACAACAGCGGTTGGCCATTGTGCTGTACAAGAGGATAAGTATATAAAAATAATAATGCAATAATAAAGGGAGTTTACATCAGAAACACTCATTTGAAATCTTTAAAAAATCAATGTTAAAAATCAAATACAATTATAAGCTTGAGAGAAAAGGTAAGTTTTCAACTTAGATTTAAATTCAGACTCTGTGGATACTAGTCTTAAAGATAGAGGAAATTCACAATTTTCCACAATTTTGGACCAATAATAGAAAAAGCACGGTCACCCCTCGTCTTAAGTCTAGATCTCGGAACCATCAGCAATCTTTGATTAGATGACCTTAATGATCTAGCAGAGTTATTTATTTTCAAAAGTTCAGAGAGATATTTTGGGGCTGATCCATTTAGGACTTTAAAAACAAAAAGCAGAATTTTAAAATCAATTCTATAACAAACCGGCAGCCAGTGCAACGCTTGTAATATTGGGGAAATATGATTAAATTTCCGTGTTCCAGTTAACAGCCTGGCTGCTGCATTTTGAACCATCTGAAGACAACTAATATTGGATTGGCTCATTCCAATATAAAGAGAATTACAATAGTCAAGTCTCGATGAAATAAACGAATGGATCACTCTCTCAAACTCTGCACATGTTAAAAAACTCTTAGCCTTAGATAATAGTCTTAATTGGAAAAAACTAGATTTGATTACAGCATTAATCTGCTTGTCAAATTTAAGGGCAGAATCAAAAATAACACCCAGGTTTTTCACAGAGTGTTTTACATAAGGGACCAAATCTCCCAGGTCACCAACAGAACTTGTTAACACATCTGTAGGCCCGAATACAATAACCTCAGTTTTGTTCTCGTTTAGATGCAAAAAATTACAAGAAAACCAAGACTTAATATCAGACAAGCATGCTGATAAAGAGCTTAAAGCTTTTTTGTCTTTTTTCTTTAAGGGCAGATAAATTTGGGTGTCATCAGCATAAAAATGAAATGACACACCATGTTTAGAAAAAACAGTCCCCAGAGGTAGCATATACAAAGAGAACAAAGCAGGGGCCAGAATGGAGCCCTGAGGGACTCCATAATCCAAAGACGATACAGAAGAAGAGAACCCATCAAGACAAACAGAAAATGTTCTAGCATTCAAATAGGACTTAAACCAATTTAGAGTGCAACCTTCAATTCCCACACATTGTTCAAGTCGTGAGATCAAAATTTTGTGGTCTATGGTGTCGAAGGCAGCACTTAGATCTAAAAGTAAGAGTATCACAGAATCCCCTGAGTCAACAGACAATAAAATATCATTAAAGACTTTTATCTAGACTTTTTATCTAGATACGATTGCATTAGCAGTAGTCTTTGCTAATGCTATGTTGAGAGGCGACCTAACTCATACTATACCTTCTGTGCTTGTCTTAATTAATAGTAAGAAATAAAAAAAAAGTAACTGCAAATGCACTACATGATTGCAACCCAAATACACTACATGTTTGGTGCTTAGGACGTTGGGACTGACACTCACAAACACAGAGAGATAAAAAAGGCAGAAAGAGTTCATATCAGTTCATCAACAAGCTTAAGTACAATTTAAATGGAAGAATTCAATGGTATTGTAGATTTAATCAGTGGGAAAGAGGAAAAGTGTAAGGCCCAGGAGGAGGTGTATGGATGTGGTGATGGAAGACATGCAGGGGATTGGTGTGACAGAGGGTGATGCAGAGGACAGATTGGGATGGAGAAAAATGATCCGCTGTGGCGACCCCTAAAGGGAGCAGCCGGAAGAAGAAGAAGAATTCTTATTACGGTATTATTATGGCCTTCCATTAAGCCGTTGTTGCTGATAACAGGAGTGAGCACGTATTTAATGCATACTAATGTGGATCCAAGCAGAATGTCTTTATTTTGTGAAAGTGAACAAACAAAGCCTCAATCTTTGCTTCTCCTTCCTTCGTGAACATGTGTACATGAAGTTCATATCTTGAAAACACAGCACATATCCACATACTGCATAATCCACATCCTAGCAAATAACCCTTTAGCACGGTCAAAAACCATGTGCTTCCCCATTACCAACGTCACCTGACTCATTATAGAAGGTGCTTTAGTTATACTATGGTTTAGCACCACACAGTGGACAGCAAAGTCTGTATAATACAAAAAATGGCTCCTACACACTGGCCCCTTAATTGATTATGACAAATGGCATAGCAGTTACAAATATTACATAAAGGAGCCATAACAATAAAATATTGAAGCACCATATACAGACTGTAACAGTCCATATTAGTCATTTGCCTCCAACAAAGGTCAAAGCTTTCTTACAGGCTGTTCCAAAGCATGACTTTTGGCTTTAAGCTTTACTGTATGTACCAGGTCCTTATCATCTGCAAAAGTTTCCAATACTCGACCAAGTGTCTATGAGCCACGAGGTGCAGTAGGATCCAGTAAAAGTACAATATCCCCAGCATTAAAACTTCATTCTCTTGTCCATTTTTGATGTTTTTGTAGTAGAGGATGATACTCCCATATCCATCTTTTCCAGAAAAGATCAGCCAGATACTGCAATTGTTTCCATGTTCTTTTCACATAGAGATCTGACTTTTCAAAAAGACCTGGTGGTAGAGCAGGCTTGCCTTTCATGAGAAGCAGATGATTTGGAGTAAGAGCTTCAAGATCATTGGGATCACTGGATACTTTGGTAATTGGACGATCATTTAGAATTGATTCTACTTCACACAGAATGGTATGAAAGGATTTGTCATCCAGTGTTTGTTGGCGAAGTACAGAGCAAAGAATGTTTCACACCATATGAATAATGTGCTCACATGCACCTCCATAATGGGAGCCAGCTGGTGGATTGAAGCTCCACTGAAGCACTACTTGAAATAACTCTCTTTCAATTTGCTTGTTATTTTATGCAGAAATGGCCTCTTTCATCTCTCTATTGGCACTAATAAAGTTGGTCCCATTATCTGACCTGATGTGTACTACTTGATCTCATCAAGAAATGAATCTTCATAGAGCATTTATACATCCATCTATGTCCAAGGAATAGGCTACTTTCAAATTTACAGTACTACGTCCTCTTCTAAATTTGATAGGACCGAAGTAATCCACCCCAGTATTTGTAAAAGGTGGAAGATCATATGTAATTTGTTCAAGAGGCAGATCGGTCATCTTTTGTTCACCTGTCTTTCCTCTGTAATGTCTACATACAGTACATTTGGAAATAACCTTTCTTGCAGCGAGCAGCATTGGCATTTGTAATCCGATATGTCTGTCTCAATTTGGACAACATATGACTCCTGCCACAATGACCCAATTGGTCATGAATGTGACGAAGTAGAAGATATGAAATATGGTGATTCTTGTACAAAATTATGGGATGTTTGGATTCAATAGGCATGGCTGCCTTCCTGAGTCTTCCTCCTACACTTATGAATTCATCATCAAATACAGGGTCCAATCTGTATAAGCTGCTTAATAAACTTCTACCACCTTGACCTGATGAAACATAGCTTGAATGTCAGACATAAAAGCTATGGCTTCCTGTCTGAATTGTAACAATACTCCAAAAAGTGAGTTTGTAAGATTGGGACCTTGCAACAACTGTTTGTTGAGTGATGTATCTCTAAACATTGCCTCACAATCAAACACAACCCTTAATGTTCCTTTCCTTGGATTTAATACTCCATGATGAGAAATATACCAAACTTTTCCATCGTCACGATCCAATTGATATTCTGGCACTTTTTCAGCATATCCCTTCCCAAGAACATCAGAAAGGAAATGAGTATATTCCTCATACAACCGTTCATTTCTTTCAAGACTTTTTCTCAAACCATTGCACATCTGTTTGGCAACACTTAAGTTGTTTGGCAGTAAAACATCATTATTTCGAAATGGTAGCCTCAGGCTATTATGACCATCCTGTAGTTTGACCGAATTGGTCATTATTTCCGTAAACTGCAGATTTTCCCTTGACATCTCCTCTTTCCCAACAATGTTTTCACTGAAGTTATGATTATACTGACTTTAGAGAAATTCTTCAAGCCTCCTAATAGAAATCCTGTTAACAGTAACAGAGGGTGTACCAATTTCATCCTTGCAGTTACTACTTGTTTCTGAAAGTCCATTAACATCCCACCCCAGTAATGTTCTAATGGCATATAGTCCATCACCATAGCTATTTATTATTTCCCAAGGTTCCATTACTTGAGATGCATTAGCTCCAATCAGTAAATCTATATTGGCTTCAATGTGTGGAATTTTTACTCTGTCCAAATATGGCCAGTTGGAAATTTCCTCCTGCGTTACTATATTGTCTGAATTGACAGGCATTTTCTTCTGTGTATACACTGCAGGAAGGGAGAAGAATTTATTATTGTTAATACCGCTTACTTCTAAACCAGTAATGACATTACAAGACACAGGCTGTTCTTGCCCCATAGTGTATAGAAAAATGTTAATCCCTTTTCCTCTAATATTGAGCTCATTCATCAGCTGCTCTGATCAAAATGAGGCTGAACTTCCAGTGTCCAGAAAGGCATAAGTCTGAATCACTTTCTGACTTTTGACTGATTTTACTTGTACTGGGACGATTGGAAGCAAACACTTTTCATTCCCGGCCCCTGTATGTCCACAAGTTTGGGTAGAAACTATGGAACTTGCGATATATGTGCAAAACTGTAGGATGCATTTGCTTGCAAACTTCACAGACAAGGCGATGATCACATTCTTTGCTTATGTCGTGACTTCAAACAACTGAAACAAGTTTCTTCAAAAAGTCAATCTTTTCTTTCTGTGACTTCTTCTTTAAAGCATAACACCTTTCTAAATCATGATTGCATTGACATAACAAACGTCTTGTTTTAATTGGTCTTGCTCGCAAAACAAGTTACTTGTTTTTAACTGGAACTGAGGCAACAACGTTTGTAGCAGAACTGTTTCCCTTGAATATCTTACCAGGTTTGCTTGCGCTTTGTTGTTTGTCTTGAATACATCCAAACACAGGATCAGATACCATCTTTGCATATCGTTCAATGAAATCCACAAGATGTAAGAAATTAGGTCTTCCTTGGATCAAATTCATTATCTCACAGTCTCTTTCTCACCAACATTCTCTCAACTTGAAAAGTATCTTCATTACGACAGATCTCATATTACTTGGCATGTTGAGCTCTTGCATGTAAGAGATATCATCAATAAGATTACAGCATGAACGCAGAAACAAGGAATATGCATATAACCCTTGTGCGTCCTTTGTCTTTATCAAGGGCCAGTCTAAAGCTTTATCCATATACGCAGCAGCGACTTTAAATTAATTCCCAAATTGCTCCTTCAGAAGATTTTTAGCTAGTGAATAACCTATTTCAGGATCAAGATGTTGGCAACTCTGAACCAATTCTTTAGGTTGTCCTGCAGTAAATTGTTCCAGAAAATATAAGCAGTCCCTTTTATTGTGAGTCCTTTCCTCAACACCATGTACAAACACTCGAATAAAGGGTGAATAATGGAGCGGATTACAATCAAAAACTGGAATCTCTCTATTTGGAAGTGTGTGAGGTTGAACTTGATGTACGAGATATGCAGTGAGCTCCTCCTGCCTTTTCAAAATCTCAAAAAGTGGTTCATCTTGAGAGGGTTTGTGGCTTGTGTTGCCATATTGCCTCTGGAGTGTTGTACAAAGTAACATGAATCCTGAACTTGAATACTGCTGCCATGAGTATTCAATCCTCCTTTGTGCTGCATTTTTGTTGATTGTGATGGAATGTTAAAGGTAGCACCAACTGGTTGTGATGGACCGCTGTAAATTACTCCAGTACCCACTGATATTTGACTCGTTGGCACATATTCAGTAGCTTGTGAATTTAACATCTTTGGTCTTGTTTAATCAAAAGTTCCATTTCCTGTCACATCCCTTAATGTTTGACCCTGTTATTTCTTTTCCTTTAGAACGAGAACTACCAGTATGTGAACATTTGCTATGGCTGACAACAGTACTCAAAACAGAAATTTTTGCAGTAGATGCTGCAATTTCAGTATCTTCTTCAAGTTGTTCCTTCTGTTTCCTCAATTCCTCCTGCTGTATTTCAATTGCATGTTTAGTTTTCAATAAGTGCAGCTCTCTCTGCCTCGGCCTGTACACAAGCTGATACGGTGGAAGAACCGCTGCTGTTGGAACTGTGCTTACTATAGGCAGTGGTACCGTTTGAAACATTTGAAACACTATCCTCTGGGACAACCTCATCATTAACATTTACATCAGTAACCCCTTCAGAAGTTTCCTGACATGTTACAGGTCTGGACTAAGTATGATTGTCATGTGACACTGTGATTGAATGCATGTGCTCCTATCTCTGTTTCTTTATTTCTCCATTTTTAGTTTTCTGATCATCTGTCTGTAGTTGTCCTCCCAGAGGTGGGACTCTGTGGCAATCACCATTAACTGGGTGACAGACCTGACCAGTGAGAAGACAGGAACCCAAAAGAGAACCAAAAGAGGTGGAGCTACCAGTTTAAAATGCAACAGACTTCAAATTTTTCAGACTATTGGTTCAGTGTTAGCATGCTAGTCTAATGTTTGTTTGTTTGTTGCTTGTACTCCATTTTACACTTATATTAGCTCCATTGGTTTGAGAACATGTAAGACTGTGTGTGCACCTACATTCCACCATTTACTTATTTTTAAAAAAAAAATATCTAAACACACTAGGTTAGAGCGCAGGTGTCACTCCTTGTGTTTCTTGCTAGCTTAGCCTAGCACCATCAGCTAGTTTTTGATTGATGTTATGACAGTTATGTTTGTTATTATTAAATAGAGCCTACTGTATTATATTTTTGCTATGTTCATTCCTTTGGCCGCATCCATGTGTCCATGTTATCTCGCTTTGGTGAGACTAGCTTCTATGTTGTTCTGGTTTTATGGTTGTCACTATAATTCAGTCAGGACACAATCTTAAACTATTGTTATTCTTGCACTTGCACAAGATTTTTGCTTCTCTGAAAACCTTAAAATGATTAATTATTAACTTTTTCATGTAAACATTTCTTGAGTGCATAGGATAACAACCACGTTCTGAGGTATTTCAATGAGGTTTGGAAAAAAACATCTGCTGATCTTAATACTGTCAAAGATGGTGTGTGTAGTTCATTAAAGGTAAGAGAGACCCTGATGTTTCCAATGGTTTTTACAGTCTGCTGTAGCTGTTCAACATGCTAGCAATATATTTTCCTGAATGTAGTGATGATGAGGGAGGTGTGTGTTCTTCTGTCTCTGCAGGAAATCTAATAGCTTATGGGATTTTCTGGCCCAGAAAAGATCCTAGGTGATGTGCACCCCAAGACTCCATGATCAGACCAGCAGAGGAGCACAGATTGATCACTGAGGATCACTAATGATAGATTTGTCTCCAAATGAACAAACTGTATCCTAATAATCCAACATTTGTCAAAAATATGAACTCTTTATGAATCAAGAGAGAGAGAATTTTCCCAAAATGGCATGTCAGTGAAAAATTATCAGTAGATCTGCTTTCAGTATAACAAAACTGTGTCAAGGTTTCTGTACAGTGCAGCTGGATTTCCTGTCACTGTGGGCGCCAGAGCACAGTAGTATAGAGCAGAGTCTGATACAGCAGCAGAGGAGATGATCAGATCCACTTGTTTAGTTTTATCATCAACTTCAGCAGACAGATGTGGTGGCATTGGGTCAGTTTTACCTCCACTTGGAGTGATGAAGAAAAGGAACTCAGGTTTAGATTTTGGATGTTGTTTGTACCATTATAGGTTATTTACTGCACCACTGTTTTTGTATTTGCAGGACAGAGTAACATCATCACCTTCATCTACAACTTTATGAGTGAAAAGTGGCTCTATTTGTTCTGCCATGGAGTCACCTGTCATAGAGAAAAGAACATAATTTTTATTTCTTGAGTTTCATAACAGATGCATTTTCTATTTTTTCTTAACATCACACAGATTAATTAATCATTCATGTAACACTTCCTTTCTGAAAAGGTCAATGTTAACTTACCTAATGAAAGCCACAGACACATGAATATAACAGTGAACATGATGAATGGTGTTAGCAAAATGACAATATTCTGAGGTCTTTCTGTACTCTATTATATTAACATTCCAGAGGTTCATGAAGCTCCACCCCTCAGCATCATATGACAGTGTCACCAGTTTTACTGACAAATTCTTGACTTACTGCATCCTGGCATTACATTCAGTCTCACATGTGGAACATGACATGCATCTAAGATTTTATATATTAAACCAGGGGTATCAAACTTTCTAAATGTATTCAGTAGGCCAGATTAGCCAGGATACCATTGAATATATGGGTAAATGGTCATTTCTAAATTCTGTATAGCTAATTCCATACAGCTGCTATACACAGTGGTGTGCAC
>JAUCMX010000005.1:4718212-4752619 GCA_033459395.1 Hemibagrus guttatus | reverse complement strand
ACTGAAAACATTGACGTAAGTAATAAATACATTCTAAATTCTAGACTTCTTTCTAAAAAAAAAAATCCTATAAGACAAGTATTAATTAATATCTAATTAATGCCTAGGAAACGGAAGCACTCAACAGATGTCACCGGAGAGTCACAGAGGATGACAGGGGGGAGGGGGGCTGGGTCCTTCCTGAAGTCCACTATCATCTCCACTGTCTTTATAGAGTTGAGCTCCAGGTTGTTCATGCTGCACCAGGACACCAGATGATCCATCTCACCCCTGTAGGCCGATTTGTCCCCATCAGAGATGATCTGATTAAATGCACGTTATCATATAGTGCCTACTAATATTATGAACAGCAGCTATGCTCCTGTAACTCCTTGGAAAAGTAAGCTTCCAACCAAGAACTCTAACTTTCTTTTAGGTTTGTCCCACCCAGTAAGACCAGGGCTCGTCCGGGATTTGAACCCGGGACCTCTCGCACCCTAAGCGAGAATCATACCCCTAGACCAACGAGCCAGGCTGTCTCGATCTGGCCTGCTGTGCGCTGATGGATGTTCAGTGTACTCTGCAACTGTTCTGCCTTCCGGTTCGTATGGACTGGGGTCCGAGCAAAAGGAACTCGGTTAAACAAAGTCAAGTTAACAATAAAGAGAGGGCTCCTGTGGGATTAAACTTTTTTGGAACCCTCAGGAACCCAGCAGCCAAGTGTGAACCAAGTAAGCAGTTTTTGGCATTAGGCCAAATACATCATGAATCTCAGATGACATGATGAGAAAAAGCCAAGTCTTATGAAACAATGAGTTAATGAGAAAGGAAGGGCTCATCCAGGATTTGGACCTCTCACACCCAAAGTGAGAATCATTGCTTGTCAGGGATGTTGTGCACTGATGCAGTTTCACTGTACCCTGCAAATATACATCTTCCTGTTCTATGGGCTCATGCTAAACTTTTCAGTTGACTACTATTGCAATAATTTTACTAACTCCATTCTGTTGGAAAGGAGACATCAACAAGCAGCATTGAGCAGGTCTAATTCTTATATTCTGCCATGTCTAAAACTCATACATTAGTTTTAGAATTTACTAATTACCTCAATGCTGGTCTGAGCGAATGGTCTTAGATAGTATATATAGTTCAATGTCTTTTTGCACTTCTAATTTAATTACATATCACCTCTAGGAGTGTGTGAATGTGTGATTTTTCTAATTCATCAGCAAAACTGTCTTGAGTATAACAAAACTGTGCCACAGTTCTTGTACAGTGCAGCTGGATTTCCTGTCACTGTGGGCTGCAGAGCACAGTAGTATAGTGCAGAGTCTGATACAACAGCAGAGGATATGATCAGATCCACTTGTTTATCTTTAACGTTAGCAGACATTCTTGGGGGACTTTCAGATTTTGGATCTCCACTTTGGTAAATATAAAGAAGGAACTCAGGATTAGATTTGGGATATTGCCTGTACCAGTGCAGGTAGTTGTTTGCTGTAGCACTTGCTTCATATTTGCAGGACAGAGTAACATCATCACCTTTATCAACACCTTTATGAGTGAAAAGTGTCTCTATGGAATCTGCCATGCAGTCACCTGTCATAGAGAAGAGAGCATTGTTTTTTATTGGGGTTTTTTTAAATGATAAAGAATAATAAGGTGTTAAACAAATCATACTCAGAATTTACTACTTTTTAAAGTTCATGTCTAATTCAGAACATAGTATTTTTGCAATAATAAAAATGTTTACTCACCCAGTGAAAGCCACAGACACATGAATATAACAGTGAACATGGTGAATGGTCTTAGCTGAAGGAAACTATTCTTTCTGTACACTGATATGTTAACATCATCAGGATTCATGAAGCTCCGCCCCACAGCATCACTCACATGACAGTGGCACTAATGTTGCTGAAAGATTCTTGCCATATGCAGCTACACACGCAAACAACACTGGATGACTCTGGATGACTTTCATCATTTACTCTGATCCTCTTTATTGAACATTGGTTCTCCATTGAACATTGGAGAAGTTGTTCATATGTTTTAATGTTTAAAATGTATGTGTATTGATGAATCCTTCATTATAAGAATAGTTATTGTGGGATCTTTGGATTCCGTTCACCAAAATATACACCTTGAACCACCTGTCTCACCCCTGTCTCAGCACCTGGACCTTAATTTATCGCTAATACCAACATTATACATCAAAACAGAGTAGCACAACCTGAGAAGGTGCAGTATAAAACCAACAACTGTAAAACTACCAAGAGCTAGCTCATTATAATCGTCTACCATCAATGGCATCTATAATCCTTCTATAATCAATCTAACCCTTAGACATGCAAGATCACCTTGAGATCACATACCTTGGAGGACATTTCCGGTCCACATCCTAATGCTGGCAGTTGGACCTTACTTCTCATTCTTCTTCTTCTTCTTTCGGCTTTTCCCTTCAGGGGTCGCCACAGCGAATCATCTCTCTCCACCTATCCCTATCTTCTGCATCCCCAACACTTGCACCCACTAGCTTCATATCCTCATTAATTCCATCCATATACCTCCTCTTTGGCCTTCCTCTTTGCCTCCTGCCTGGCAGCTCCATGTCCAACATTCTCCTACCAATATACTCACTCTCCCTCCTCTGAACATGTCCAAACCATCTTAATCTGGCCTCCCTAACTTTGTCCCCCAAACGTCCAACATGAGCTGTCCCTCTGATGTACTCGTTCCTAATCCTGTCCAACCTTGTCACTCCCAAAGAGAACCTCAACATCTTCAGCTCTGCTACCTCTAGCTCTGACTCCTGTCTCTTCCTCAGTGACACTGTCTCTAAACCATACAGCATGGCCAGTCTCACCACTGTCCTGTACACCTTCCCCTTGATTCTCGCTGATATTTTCCTATCACACAGAACTCCCGACACCTTTCTCCACCCATTCCAACCTGCCTGCACTCACTTCTTTACCTCTTTCCCACACTCTCCATTACTCTGGACTGTTGACCCCAAGTACTTAAACTCCTGTACCTTCTTCACCTCTTCACCCTGTAACCTTACTGTTCCACTTCCCTCCCTTTCATTCACACACATGTACTCAGTCTTACTACGACTGACTTTCATTTCTCTTCTCTCCAGCACAAACGTCCACCTCTCCAGGCTTTCCTCCACCTGCTCCCTGCTCTCACTACAGATCACAATGTCATCTGCAAACATCATTGTCCAAGGAGACTCCTGTCTGACCTCCTCTGACAACTGGTCCATCACTATAGCAAACAGGAAGGGGCCCAGAACCGATCCCTGATGCAGTCCCACCTCCACTTTGAACTCCTCTGTCTGACCTACAGCACAACTCACCACTGTCCTGCTCCTCTCATACATGTCCTGCACCACTCTGACATACTTCTCTGCTACTCCTGACTTCCTCATATAGTACCACAGCTCTTCTCTTGGCACCCTGTCATACGCTTTCTCCAAGTCTACAAACACACAGTGCAACTCCTTATGACCATCCCTATACTTCTCCATCAAAATTCTCAGAGCAAAAATTGCATCCGTTGTGCTCTTTCTGGGCATGAAGCCATACTGCTGCTCACAAATTTCCACTACCTTCCTTAACCTAGCTTCCACTACTCTTTCCCATACCTTCATTGTATGGCTCATCAACTTTATCCCCCTATAGTTACTGCAACTCTGCACGTCACCCTTATTCTTAAAGATCGGCACTAACACACTTCTTCTCCATTCCTCAGGCATCCTCTCACTCTCTAAAACCCTGTTGAACAAACTAGCTAAAAATTCCACTGCTGCCTCTCCTAGACACTTCCAGACCTCCACCGGAATGTCGTCAGGACCAACTGCCTTCCCACTTTTCATCCTCTTCAAAGCCTTCCTGACTTCATCCTTTCTAATCTTATCTACTTTCTGTTCCACAGAGTTCACCCCTTCTACTCTTTTTTCCCTCTCATTTTCCTCATTCATCAGCTCCTCAAAGTATTCCTTCCATCTCCTCTGTACACTCTCCTCACTTGTGAGCACCCTTCCATCTCTATCCTTAATAACTCTAACTTGCTGCACATCCTTCCCATCTCGATCCCTCTGCCTAGCTAACCTGTACAAGTCCTTCTCTCCTTCTCTTCAACTCGTCATATGCCTTCTCCTTGGCCTTAGACACCTCCCTCTTCACTCTGCGCTGTAACTCCTTTGTATTCCTGTCTATTCTCTTCAGTCCTCTCCATGTCCCACAACATTCCTCCTTTTTCAGCTTCCACCACTTGGTTTTCTTCTCTATCTCTATCTTTGACCTCTTCGTCTTACAGACCATCAAAGTCACCCTACACACCACCATCCTATGCTGTCTAGCTACACTCTCTCCCACTACCACTTTACAGTCACTAATCTCTTTCAGATTGCCTCTTCTACATAGGATGTAGTCTACCTGTGTTCTCCTACCTCCACTCTTGTAAGTCACTCTATGCTCCTCCCTCTTCTGAAAATAAGTGTTAACCACACCCATGTCCATCCTCGTAGCAAAGTCCACTACCATCTGTCCTTCAAAGTTCCTTTCCTTAACTCCAAACTTGCCCATCACCTCTTCATCACCTGTGTTCCCCTCACCAACATGTCCATTAAAATCCGCTCCTATGACCACTCTCTCACCCGTGGAAATACTCTCCATCACCTCATCTAATTCACTCCAGAATCTCTCTTTCTCCTCTAACTCACAACCTACTTGTGGGGCATAACCACTAACAACATTCAACATCACCCCTTCAATCTCTAACTTCAGACTCATCACCCTGTCTGACACTCTCTTCACCTCCAGAACATTCCTCACAAACTCCTCCTTCAGGACCACACCTACCCCATTTCTCTTACTATCCACACCATAATAAAACAGCTTGAATCCTGCTCCTATACTACGAGCCTTGCTACCCTTCCACCTGGTCTCCTGTACACACAGTATATCCACCTTCCTTCTCTCCATCATATCAGCCAGCTCTCTACCTTTCCCTGTCATAGTACCAACATTCAGAGTTCCTATTCTCAGTCCTACACTCTTACCTTTCCTCTTTTCTCTCTGCCTGCGCACTCTCCTCCCTCCTCTACTTCTTCGACCAACAGTAGCCCAATTTCCACCGGCGCCCTGTAGGTCAACGGCGCCGATGGCGGTCGTTGTTAACCCGGGCCTCGACCGATCCGGTATGAAATTCGTACTGACGATTCGCATGGTTAAATTTGGCAATGTTTTACACCGGATGCCCTTCCTGACGCAACCCTCTCTATTTATCCGGGCTTGGGACCGGCACAGAAGTCACTGGACTGTGACCCCCATGGCTAGATTACTTTCATCATTTACTCTGATTCTCTTTATTGAACGTAGAAGTTGTTCATATGTTTTAATGTTTTAAAATGTATGTGTATTGATGAATCCTTCATTATAAGAACAGTTATTGTGGGATCTTTTGATTCCGTTCACCAAAAAGATTCGCTCAGATTCATTTACTGAAGTTCTCAGTGACTCTTTCAGTAAGTTACATCATTACACTAGTTAGCGTTTCAGTCTCTCAATACATTCATTTAAAAATGGCAAGTTTTCAAGAGTCAAGTCTTAATATTAGGATTTATTCAAATCAGCATGTCCAGTTATAAGAGCAGGTCTGGTATTTATTTTCAGAAATTTCAGTCAGTGAGAGAGTGGTGATCAAGTGATACGAATGTAAATTGGAAAAAATAAACATTTTTACATTAATATTTAAAATAGTTTTCAATGCAACAATTTTCTCAAATATAGTCATCTGTCATTTTTACACCTTTGTGTACAGCAGATTGTATTAGTGCTACACATTTTCTGCCCTCTCTCTTCTTGTTGAAAGGGTGACAATCTGAACAAACAACATCAGCATGTCAGCAAATCCTTCTTCATTCTCCTAGTTCAATCATTTCATTCACAAACAACATGAAGCAGTTTGATCAGAATCAATAGTTCCTCTACCATCAGACTAAAAATAAGAGGCGTGTTCATTCAATACGTCTGACCAACGATATGAGCCTTCACAGTCCACATTCCACTCCATAAGACTGTTGTAGTTAAGGGTAGCGCTTCATTAGTTTGGGATTAGTACATGCCTTGACTCATCATTAGTTTAAATTTAAGTAAGAATTAATTCAGGTATTAGTGCATGATTAATCATGTGTTGTTGTTAGCTTGCTCATAAATATATATTTAAATTTGAAACTTTAGCATTGTTGTTCTGAATATTTATATTCATATAAAACCGCTTTGAGACAGTGTTTATTATTAAAGCACTATACAAATAAAACTATAAAATAAAATAAAAAATAATATTTTAATTCTGTACTTTTTTCAGCTGCATATGTTAGCAGAAATGTTTGTGTCTGTGGTTAACTGATAACAGGTTGGTAAATGGAGTGTCTTTGTTGTGGTTTTAGATTCTTCGTATGTGCCATTGTTATGTTTTTGTAAAGCCTTTCACTGACTCTGTATCACTGTGCTGCTACTCTAAGAGCACAGTGATAGAGTGCAGAATCTGAGAGCTTTAGGTCTCTGATAGTAAGTTCAGTAGAGTCTGAGGATGCTTCTGCCTCTAAACGATGATCATCAGGAGTGCTACCAGCACCTGCATTTGACCTTATGCGTTTATACAGTAAAAACTGTCGTGCGCTGTTAGATATTGTTTGGACCAGTCAAATGTATTCATCCTTTGTCTCAACAGCGTCTTCGCCAGTTTTACTGGTGATCCAATAAAAGTACATTCCCACACCGGGAGTTGAACCCGGGCCACCTGGGTGAAAACCAGGAATCCTGACCGCTAGACCATATGGGACACGTGCCTGCTGTAAAGGCCACCTCTGAAGAGGTGGGCTTTGATGGAGGGAAAAAACAGGACAAGCCCCAGGCGAGCTGAGGTCGGCCGTTTCACTTGGCCGGCAAACAGTTTGAGCTCCGTCGCGGTCAGCAAGTGGTATCATCCAGAACTTTGCATGGGAACGCTGCATTGCAGAGCACAAAGCGGTCAGCGTCCACGGCTCTCCGAGCATTCAGCTACTCGAGCTGTGACTCTAGGGGTAGATCAGCCGCTGGACGAAGCGTGGGGTAGTAGACCTGTTGCAGTAAGCCAGCGTGCTACCCAGTACAGGACTCTATGCATTTCAGAGATTAAAAGCACTGTTACTCTGCCGGAAATTCAGTTGCACATCTTTGGACTGGGCTAAAATGACACGAGCCAGCCAGGAGTCGAACCTGAAGTCTTCTGATCCGTAGTCAGACGCTTTATCCATTGCGCCACTGGCCCATAGGCGCCTTAATAAGCGAGGTCCTACCTGCTTATCCTTTTCAAGGTGCTTGACAAAGGACAAGGGGTCAACAGCCATGGTCAGACCTCCCATTAGTTGGTGGCGCAGAAAAGCTGATGCTGTAACCCAGATAAGACCCGGGGTTGCTGTGGCTATAACACAGAGTACTAACAACTATACGATCACAGCAATCTGAACACCAGCAGGAAAAATCAGCTGCTATACATAGTGGCGTGCGGCAGTACGCATGGCTCTGGCCTGATGTACTGACAAAAGTTGGCGTTTTATCTAGATACGATTGCATTAGCAGTAGTCTTTGCTAATGCTATGTCGAGAGGCGACCTAACTCATACGCAAATTATACCTTCTGTGCTTGTCTTAATTAATAGTAAGAAAAAAAAGAAAATTAACTGCAAATGCACTACATGATTGCAACCCAAATACACTACATGTTTGGTGCTTAGGATGTTGGGACAGACGCTCACAAACACAGAGAGATAAAAAAAAGCAGAAAGAGTTCATATCAGTACATCAACAAGCTTAAGTACGATTTAAATGGAAGAATTCAATGGTATTGTAGCTTTAACCAGTGGGAAAGAGGAGAAGCATAAGGCCCAGGAAGAGGGGCATGGATGTGGTGATGGAAGACATGCAGGGGATTGGTGTGACAGAGGGAGATACAGAGGACAGATTGGGATGGAGAAAAATGATCTGCTGTGGCGACCCCTAAAGGGAGCAGTCAAAAGAAGAATTATTCTTATTACGGTATTATTATGGCCTTCCATTAAGCTGTTGTTGCTGATAACAGGAGTGAGCACATATTTAACGCATACTAACGTGGATCCAAGCAGAATGTCATTATTTTGTGCAAGTGAATAAACAAAGCCTCAATCTTTGCTTCTCCTTCCTTCGTCAACATGTGTACATAAAGTTTATATCTTGAAAACACAGCACATATCCACATACTGCATAATCCACATCCTAGCAAATAACCCTTTAGCACGGTCAAAAACCATGTGCTTCCCCATTACCAACGTCACCTGACTCATTACACAGGAGCTTTAGTTATATTATGGTTTAGCGCCACGCAGTGGACAACAAAATCTCTACAATACAAAAAATGGCTCCTACACACTGGCCCCTTAATTGATTATGACAAATGACATAACAATTACAAATATTACATAAAGGAGCCATAACAATAAAATATTGAAACACCATATACACAGACAGTAACAGTCCATATTAGTCATTTACCTCCAACAAAAGTCAAAGCTTTCTTACAGGCTGTTCCAAAGCACCACTTTTGGCTATAACCTTTACTGTACGTACCAGGCCCTTATCATCTGAAAAAGTTTCCAGTACTCGACCAAGTGTCTATGAGCCACGAGGTGCAGTAGGATCCAGTAAAAGTACAATATCCCCAGCATTAAAACTTTCATTTTATTGTCCATTTTTTATGTTTTTGTAGTAGAGGAAGATACTCCCATATCCATCTTTTCCAGAAAAGATCAGCCAGATACTGCACTTGTTTCCATGTTCTTTTCACAAAGAGATCTGTCTTTTCGAAAAGACCTGGTGGTAGATGCAGATGATTTGGAGTAAGAGCTTCGAGATCATTGGGATCACTGGATACTTTGGTAATTGGACGATCATTTAGAATTGATTCTACTTCACACAGAATGGTATGAAAGGATTTGTCATCCAGTGTTTGTTGGCGAAGTACACAGCAAAGAATGTTTCACACCATATGAATAATGTGCTCACATGCACCTCCATAATGGGAGCCAGCTGGTGGATTGAAGCACTACTTGAAATAACTCTCTTTCAATTTGCTTGTTATTTCATGCAGAAATGGCCTCTTTCAACTCTCTATTGGCACTAATAAAGTTGGTTCCATTATCTGACCTGATGTGTACTACTTGACCTCTTTGAAAAATGAATCTTCATAGAGCATTTATACATGCATCTATGTCCAAGGAATAGCCTACTTCCAAATTTACAGTACTACATCCTCTTCTAACTTCGATAGGACCGAAGTAATCCACCCCAGTATTTGTAAAAGGTGGAAGATCATATGTAATTTGTTCAAGAGGCAGATCAGACATCTTTTGTTCACCTGTCTTTCCTCTGTAATGTCTACATACAGTACATTTGGAAATAACCTTTCTTGCAGCGAGCGGCATTGGCATTTGTAATCCGATATGTCTGTCTCAATTTGGACAACATATGATTCCTGCCACAATGACCCAATTGGTCATGAATGTGAGGAAGTAGAAGATTTGAAATATGGTGATTCTTGTACAAAATGATGGGATGTTTGGATTCAATAGGCATGGCTGCCTTCCTGAGTCTTCCTCCTACACTTATGAATTTGTCATCTAATACAGGGTCCAATCTGTATAAGCTGCTTAATAATCTTCTACCACCTTGAAATGATGAAACATAGCTTGAATGTCAGCCATCAAAGCTATGGCTTCATGTCTGAATTGTAACAATACTCCCAAAAGTGAGTTTGTAAGATTGGGACCTTGCAACAATTGTTTGTTGAGTGATGTATCTCTAAACATTGCCCCACAATCAAACACAACCCTTAATGTTCCTTTCCTTGGATTTAATACTCCATGATGAGAAATATACCAAACTTTTCCAGCGTAACGATCCAATTGATATTCTAGCACTTTTTCAGCATATCCCTTCATAAGAACATCAGAAAGGTTAGTATATGTATATTAGTATATGTTCTAATGGCATATAGTTCATCACCATAGCTATTTATTATTTCCCAAGGTTCCATTACTTGAGATCCATTAGCTCCAATCAGTAAATCTATATTGGCTTAATGTGTGGAATTTTTACTCTGTGCAAATATGGCCATTTGGAAATTTCCTCCTGCGTTACTATATTGTCTGAATTGACAAGCATTTTCTTCTGTGTATACACTGCAGAAAGGGAGAAGAATTTATTATTGTTAATACCGCTTACCTCTAAGCCAGTAATGACATTACAAGACACAGGCTGTTCTTGCCCCATAGTATGTAGAAAAATGTTAATCCCTTTTCCTCTAATATTGAGATCATTCATCAGCTTAAATATCTCTGACTAATATATAAATGTGTTTGATTATCTGAAACATTAAAGTGTGACAAACATGCAAAGAAATTAGAAATCAGGAAGTGGGCCAACACTTTTTCACACCACTGTGTATATAACATGCAACACCAACACTAACAGACAGAAGGAGCACACAGCTGCCTGAGAAAGCTGACTGGCTAATATCAGTGCTGGATCAAGTGCTATTTTATAAGCTGCCAAATAATGAAGAGTGAAGTGTTACATTAAAATTAGCATCTTAAATTATTTAAATATATATTGTTATTGAATTTGTGTTACATTCTTATTATTATATCAGGGGAATAACAGCATGAATCTTAGCAGAAATAATTATTTTTGATTAAAGATTAACATTTATTTAAAATTTTTTATTTAACATAAAATATTACACACACTAGTGAGCTACGGCAGCTAATTAGCGAGTAGCTAAATAGTGCCTTGACATAGCTTCAGCATCCCTGCTTTGATTCTGAGCCACAGATTACTCACTATGTGTAGATTTGCATGTTCTCTCCATGGCCACAAGACATGCCAATAGCTGATTTATCTAGATTGTCCCTAGGTATGAATGTGTGTTTTAGCATGGCGTCCTGCAAGAGGCTTCAATCAAAGGACCCACCCTACTCCCAGCATTCCTGGGATGGGCTCAAGGTTGGGGCTCTAATTTTCAGAGGTTATTTGGTGGAATAAACCATGTGAATTGCACCTCCTTGGACCTCTTGAGAAACAAGCTTCCAACCAAGAACCAAGCAGACAGCACTCCAATTTTCCAGTAGTTTTGTCCCACCCAGTCTATTCCATGTAAAACCAGGGCTCGTGCAGGATTTGAACCCTAGATCTCTCGCACCCTAAGCAAGAATCATACCCCTAGAGCAACGAGCCAGGTTTGGTTTGCTGTGTGTTGATGGATGCTCACTGTATTCTGCAACTGTACGGCCTTCCTGTTCATATGGACTGGATCTGAGCAAAAGGAACTCAGTTAGACAAAGTTAAGTTAACAATAAGGACACGGCTCCTGTGAGATTAAAAACTTTTTGGAACCCTCAAAGACCTCAACAGCCAAGTGTGAACCAAGGAAGCAGCTCTTGGCATTGGGCCAAATACGTCATGACTCTCAGTTGACATGATGAGCAAAAGCAAAGTCTTGCAGAACAACGTGTTAACAGAAGAGGAAGGGAAAATATAAAAAAAATCTTTTTAATTGAAATATAAAGGGAATGTGTCATCTGTAACTTTATGCATTTTGAAGATCATTTCATCTTCCACTTGCTTAACTGTTCACATTAACAGAAATTTTGACCAGGGGTGCCCAAACTTTGACATGCCACTGTGTGATCAATCTTAATTTGTGTTTGTACATATAAAATAATGAAAAGTCATTAGAATGAATCATCGAAAAAATGGCCCAAAAAGTACAATTAATTACATTTAAGAGTACACAGCAGCAACAAGTGACACTGTGCCTCTTTATTTTTTCTGTTACTTCAGCTGCATATGTTACCACAAATGCCTTTGTGTCTGTGGTTAACTAATGAGTTGGTAAAGGAAGTATCTTTGATATTTAACATTTAACTTCAAATGAATTATTTCATGGGTTTTTGTACAGTCTCTCATTGACTCTGTATCACTGTGCTCCTACTCTAAGAGCACAGTGATAGAGTGCAGAATCTGAGATCTGCAGATCTTTGATAGTAAGTACAGTAGAGTCTGGGGATGTTTCTGCATTGAATCGGGAGCCAGAGGGGTTGTGCTGAGCTGAACTTGACTTTGCACCTTTATACAATAGAAACTGTGGTGCGCTGTTAGGATATTGCTTGTACCAGTAAAGCCAAACATAATCACTGCTTGACTCATATGAACATCTCAGAGTAGCAGTTTTTGTTTCCTTGGTAACAATGTTGGCATCTTCGTCCTTTGGTCCAATTTTATCTGCAAAACTGCCTATTGTACAGAGGAATATTGATTAAGTATATAATATAGATTTTAAAAAAATTCTAAAACATTCTAAAAAAACAGGGATTTCTGTAATGTCCAAAACAGTGACATTAAAAATCAATGAATGAATTCTATAAAACATTAGTATTAGTTAATTCTAACTGATGAATTTCTGAAAATTACCTGTAACTAGAGTGAGAATCAGTGGTATGTATCTCACTATGTAGAGTAAGTTGTATAGTTGAGCCATTTCTGAACACAGCTCTGTGAGGATTCTGTATAATAGTGCTGTATGTGCTGAACTTTACACGTCTCTAGAAGGCCACACCCAGGAAGAGATGCTGTTGTAGTGTAACTTTACACACATCATCACTTCACAGTATCAGTGACAGTGAACTGAGTCACTAATACAACACAGAACTATACCACTGTTGCTGATCAACTTTTTGTGTGATTTTGTTTAGATTTTTTGGGATGTTTTGTTTTCCTTTTGCTCTCTTTTTTTTTTTTTTTTTTTTTGTTCATTAGTTATTCCTTTTTTTTTCTTTTTTTTTTTTTTACCACGAATGGTTTTAGCTGAATGGAAATATTCTTTCTTTACTCGAATATGTTAATTTCATAAAGCTTCATCAAGCTCCACCCCACAGCATCACATGCCAGTGTCACCAATGTTGTTGTTGATTCTTACAGATGAATCCAGGATTTATTTACAGTCAGTAAATGAATTAAAGTAATTTAATTCACACATTAAATCAGTGGTGTCTGCATCTACATCTGGAACCAATATTCCATTTAAATACAAACTAGTTTCTAAAGTAAGCAAACATAACATTAAAAACTAATCCATTTGACATGTTGTTTTTATTTGTTTTTCAGATTCAACCTAGAATAGACCAAATAAATAAAGTGTAGCATTAATGTTCTAACTGTAATGGTACAAGAATGTCCAAAACAGAGTGTTTACTGGGTTTCTTATCTACAGTGTCCACTGGTTCCATGCAATAATAACCAGCCACATAATAAACTAGCTGTATGAGGAGTTGTTAATGAAGTGCAATGTGGGCTTTATTCTACAAAGAATACAACATTAGTTAAACTCTAATATTGTGTCCATTAAAATACACTGTTACTACATTTGATGGTTAAATGATGGTTAATGTGACAGACTGATGATGAAGTGAATGTAAAAGTGTAAATAGCTCCATCTTGTGAGAAAAGCATGGCTCTTAAGTTGGTAAAAGGAAAAGAAGAGTAAAGCTCAGTGTAATCACTGCTTGACTCGCATGAACATTTTAGAATAACAGAGTATGTTTTTTTTCCTGACAATGTTGGCATCTTCATCGGTCACCTTAATTTAATCTGCAAAACTATCTGCCAAGTATTTTTGTGAACAAACTACAGACTATGTTCACCCTTTCGACACTTTGGTAATGTTCGTGTCTAACCATAACAGTAACTGTTTTAGTTTTTTGAAACTTTTCTAGTAATATATTTCCTCTAGTAGGCTAGGTAAGAACAGAAATACTGATGAAACACTACAATTTAAATTAAAATCCAAAATTATAAAGCTCAGTGTGTCTATTTACATATGAGCCATTAACCATGACTGTGGAGTGTAACCTGAGAAAGAAATTAAATACTGAACATGGACACAACAAAACAGGTGGAAATCCCATTTCATGCTGGTGATTATTGTTTATTGACCAGTTGATTAAGTAACAAAGATTAGCAGTCTAATTTCTCCTAACATCTAATATGTAAATGTTATCTAGAATGACTACAACACTTGATTTTTCAATATTAACAAATAAAACAGTTGAGTATTGGAATAGTGTAGTTTAGTTTCTGTGGTACTACAAAACCTATACAGAATCCTGCACTTCAACAGAGGACCTGTCAAGCTGATATTGTTTCATTAATATTAGTTAGTTATAATATCAGTTACTTAGGCTGGAAATTTGTCAAGTCTCAATATGTTAGAATGGCCAAATGGTCTAAGGCGCTGTGTTCAAGTTTCAGTCTCCCTTGGAGGTGTGGGTTCGAATCCCACTTCAGACATGGGTTTCTTTCCTTTGTGTTGTGATCCTGTACAGAAGTCTCTTCTTCTTCTTCTTTCGGCTTTTCCCTTCAGGGGTCGCCACAGCGAATCATCTCTCTCCACCTATCCCTATCTTCTGCATCCTCAACACTTGCACCCACTAGCTTCATATCCTCATTAATTCCATCCATATACCTCCTCTTTGGCCTTCCTCTTTGCCTCCTGCCTGGCAGCTCCATGTCCAACATTCTCCTACCATTATACTCACTCTCCCTCCTCTGAACATGTCCAAACCATCTTAATCTGGCCTCCCTAACTTTGTCCCCCAAACGTCCAACATGAGCTGTCCCTCTGATGTACTCGTTCCTAATCCTGTCCAATCTTGTCACTCCCAAAGAGAACCTCAACATCTTCAGCTCTGCTACCTCTAGCTCTGATTCCTGTCTCTTCCTCAGTGACACTGTCTCTAAACCATACAGCATGGCCGGTCTCACCACTGTCCTGTACACCTTCCCCTTGATTCTCGCTGATATTTTCTGATCACACAGAACTCCCGACACCTTTCTCCACCCATTCCAACCTGCCTGCACTCGCTTCTTTACCTCTTTCCCACACTCTCCATTACTCTGGACTGTTGACCCCAAGTACTTAAACTCCTCTACCTTCTTCACCTCTTCACCCTGTAACCTTACTGTTCCACTTCCCTCCCTTTCATTCACACACATGTACTCAGTCTTACTATGACTGACCTTCATTCCTCTTCTCTCCAGTGCAAACCTCCACCTCTCCAGGTTTTCCTCCACCTGCTCCCTGCTCTCACTACAGATCACAATGTCATCTGCAAACATCATTGTCCAAGGAGACTTCTGTCTGACCTCCTCTGACAACTGGTCCATCACTATAGCAAACAGGAAGGGGCTCAGAGCTGATCCCTGATGCAGTCCCACCTCCACATTGAACTCCTCTGTCTGACCTACAGCACACCTCACCACTGTCCTGCACAGTCTGAACACATACTTCTCTGCTACTCCTGACTTCCTCATACAGTACCACAGCTCTTCTCTTGGCACCCTGTCATACGCTTTCTCCAAGTCTACAAACAAACAGTGCAACTCCCTCTGACCATCCCTATACTTCTCCCTCAATATTCTCAGAGCAAAAATTGCATCTGTTGTGCTCTTTCTGGGCATAAAGCCATACTGTTGCTCACAAATTTCCACTACCTTCCTTAACCTAGCTTCCACTACTCTTTCCCATAGCTTCATTGTATGGCTCATCAACTTTATCCCCCTATAGTTGCTGCAACTCTGCACATCACCCTTATTCTTAAAGATCGGCACTAACACACTTCTCCATTCCTGTAAAACCCTGTTGAACAAACTACATTAAAAATTCCACTGCTGCCTCTCCCAGACACTTCCAGACCTCCACCAGGATGTCATCAGGACCAACTGCCTTTCCACTTTTCATCCTCTTCAAAGCTTTTCTGACTTCATCCTTTCTAATCTTATCTACTTTCTGTTCCACAGAGTTCACCCCTTCTACTCTTTTTTCCCTCTCATTTTCCTCATTCATCAGCTCCTCAAAGTACTCCTTCCATCTCCTCTGTACACTCTCCTCACTTGTGAGCACCCTTCCATCTCTATCCTTAATAAATCTAACTTGCTGCACATGCTTCCCATCTCGATCCCTCTGCCTAGCTAACCTGTACAAGTCCTTCTCTCCTTCTCTTCTCTCTTCTCTCTTCTTGGCTAACCTCTTCCTCTGGATACTATCGTGAACTTCCTCATTCCACCACCAAGTCTCCTTATCTTCTTTCCTCCTTCCAGATGACACACCCAGCACCTTTCTCCCTGTCTCCCTGATCACATCTGCTGTAGTTTCCCAGTCATCTGGCAGCACTACCTGACCACCCAGAGCCTGCCTCAACTTCTGTCGAAATTCCTCACAACATCCCTCCTTTTTCAGCTTCTACCACTTGGTTTTCTTCTCTATCTCTATCTTTGACCTTTTCTTCTTACAGACCATCAAAGTCATCCTACACACCACCATCCTATGCTGTCTGGCTACACTGTCTCCCACTACCACTTTACAGTCACTTTACAGTCACTTTACAGTCACAGTTGCCTCTTCTACATAGGATGTAGTCTATCTGTGTTCTCCTACCTCCACTCTTGTAAGTCACTCTATGCTCCTCCTTCTTCTGAAAATAGGTGTTAACCACAGCCATGTCAATCCTCTTAGCAAAGTCCACTACCATCTGTCCTTCTAGGTTCCTTTCCTTAACTCCAAACTTGCCCATAACCTCCTCATCACCTCTGTTCCCCTCACCAACATGTCCATTAAAATCCGCTCCTATCCCCACTCTCTCACCCGTGGGTGATACTCTCCATCACCTCATCTAATTCACTCCAGAATCTCTCTTTTTCCTCTAACTGACAACTTACCTGTGGGACATAACGACTAACAACATTCAACATCACCCCTTCAATCTCTAACTTCAGACTCATCACCCTGTCTGACACTCTCTTCACCTCCAGAACATTCCTCACAAACTCCTCCTTCAGGACCACACCTACCCCATTTCTCTTACTGTCCACACCATAATAAAACAGCTTGAATCCTGCTCCTATACTACGAGCCTTGCTACCCTTCCACCTGGTCTCCTGTACACACAATATTTCGACCTTCCTTCTCTCCATATCAGCCAGCTCTCTACCTTTCCCTGTCATAGTACCAACATTCAGAGTACCTTACTTACTTACTTACTTTATTACTTACTTACTACTTAATTACATACTTACTACTTACTTACTTACTTACTTACTTACTGACTTACTACTACTTACCTTATTACTTACTTACAACCTACTCACTGACTTACTGACTTACTTAAGCCGGAAAAGGGGCTTGCTCCATCTGCTCCACGCATCGACCTGGTATTGCAGTACTTCCAGGATTGGTGCACCATTTTCTGATGTAAAAAACAGACAAATATTTACTGACTTACTTACTTTCTGACTTTTACAAACTTACTTACTTCTTTACTTACTTTCTGACTTTTACAAACTTTTCCTTACTTACTTAATTACAACTTACTTACTTAATTACTACTTACTTACTAACTTACTTAATTACAACTTACTTAATTACAACTTACTTATTACTTACTTACTTACTTACTTAATTAGTTCTTACTTACTTACTTACTACTTACTTACTACTTAGTTTATTACTTACTTACTACTTACCTTTTTACTTACTTACTACTTACTTACATACTTACTTTCTACTTACTTACTACTTACTTACTTTCTACTTACTTACTTACTTACTTACTTACTTCTCTCCGACATGACAACTTTTCCATCAACCCACACTTTTCCCTAGCCTATTGTCGCCACACTGTGCTCATTACTGTCAGCTGTTCTACAGCCATTGTTCAGCTGTTCCACAGCCATTTTCCACTCAACCAAACAAAGGGGCTGGACTTAATCTCATCCAACTGTAAATGGTTCAATGTCAGAGTGTCCAGGGGGTCGGCCTTATTCTGTCATGTGACCTTCCATGTGCCCGGAAAGGCATGGCCTCGGCCTGTCCGTCTAGCGAAGGGAATAACAGGCTATCGCTTCTCGGCCTTTTGGCTAAGATCAAGTGTAGCCATGGAGAGAGAGAGCAACGTCCGGCCGGCCCCTGTGGTGCGGCTTCGTAATTCGGTCCGGGTGGAACTGCGGAGGGATGCTCCAACAGACGTCAGGAAACGTTTTGGATGGGACTGGCTGGTGGTTCGGGTGCTGCGGGACCTTTGCAAGGTTCCTGCCTCCAAGCTCTTCTGCTTGCAGGATTTCACTGCCACTGGGTTTATGGACGTGATCTTCACCGCCTTCGCAGATTGCTCGGCTTTTTTCGACCTCTGCTCCAGATCGCCGGGGGAGGAAGTGCTCCGTGGGCTGCGTCTGGTTCCTCTGTTTGCGATTGACAAGGTTCCGATCATGGTCCATCTCTACAACCCGTTCGTCGCAGACGAGGACATCAGGATCTTTCTCCAACGATTCTGCTCGTCGGTGTCGTCTGGGGAGAGAGTCCGGGGCCGCTTCAGGATCTGGAACGGCAAGAGGAGATTCCTCGCGAAGCTGAGGGTTGATCCTTTGGCTCCTGGTGGCCTGCTCCATCCGCCAGGCGGCTTCTCCATCGGGCCTCACCGGGGGTTCCTTCACTATCCCGGCCAGCCACTCTACTGCCGGCGGTGCGGGGCCCTCGGCCACACCAAGGAGAAGTGCAGCGGGAGGAGGTGTCGTAGATGTGGAGGGGAGGACCATGCCACAGCAGAATGCGGAGCGCCGAGGACCTGCAGCCTGTGCGGGAGCGAGGACCACCTTTTCCGCCACTGCCCTTCGCGGAAGGGTACTTTCGCGTACCTCTTCGCTGAGGGCCTTGAGGCTGTGGCGGCGCCGCCCAGACAGCAGCAGGAGGGACTGGCACCGGGATGGGGCACGGCACGTGAGCCCGAGGCAGTCGGGGAGGCAGGGGTATCGGCGGAGGAGGCAGCTGACCATCCAGAGGAGCAACAACCCCCGCCCACCGAGTTTGCGGGAGCAGAGGGGGACCCACGTTTGGAGTCCCAGCCGGCTGAGGGGCAGAGTGCAGAACCGATGACAACAGGAGGGGAGGCCAGCGGGGGCTTCGGCAACACACAGAGCACCTGGACCCCCGTGGATTGGGCCGAGGCCCTCGAGGGCGTGGAAGTGGCTCCCAGCCCAGTCCACCCAGACTGGGCCGTGATGGAGTTTACGGACAGCCTGACAAGCGGGAGCCCCGGCCCAGCACCTCCCCAGGAGCCCCTTGAGCCCCCTGGGTGTGCTTCAGCCACTGTGGCAGGCAGGGCAGCAGGGGAAAAGGGGGGCAAAAGAGGTCCCGGCTCGAGGAAGGCAGAGAGTTTGATCTCTGTGCAGTGGACAATGCCGGGAGCATGGAGGAAACCGAAGGCAACGAGGGTGAAGCGGGAGGCAAACGGCCTTCTGGTCTGGTGAGTGATCACCCGGGGGCAGACCAAAAGTTGCAGGAGGAGGGGATAATGGAGGAGGTCGGGTGGACTCGGGTGATGGCTAGGAGGGCACATCGCTCTTCGGGGCAAGGTGCGAACAAAGAGAAAGACAATGAGGAACTATAAGTTAGTGGGACAGCAGGGGGGCTGGTAGTGGGCTAATGAGGGTCTTGAACGGGGACTGGGGAGTGGTGGGGGGGTACGGGTTTGGGGAAAGGGGGGAAATTTTTGGGTTTGGGGAATGTTCTCTGGTTTGTTGGGGTCTTTTGTTTTGGGCTGGCTGTGGGTTGTTTGTTTTTTGGATTGATGTCACTGCAGGTGGGTACCCTCAATGTGAGGGGAATGGGGCAGCCCCTGAAAATTGTAGCAGTATTTTTGTCTTTGAGTTCCTTTTCTTTTGATGTGGTATTCCTCCAGGAATGCCACTTGCGTTCTGAGGCTGAGGGGAAGGGTTTTTCAGAAGGGTGGCGTAGGGGGCCATCAGTTTGGGGGGTAGGGGATGGGAGGGCGGATGGGGTGGGAATACTTTTTAACACGTATGACTGGGCCATAGATGCTGCAGTTTCGGTAGTGCCGGGGAGGGTGTTGTGCGTAGACGGCACGTTCAGGGGCTTAAGGTTCCGAGCCATAGCCGTCTACGCACCGTGCAGGGTCGGGCAGAGGCGCGGGTTCTTTCGCCTCTTAGAGCCGCTCCTCTCTTTTTAATTTTAATGTGGATGTAGAGGCGGAAGGGGGAGGGGAGCTGGCCCAGGTCAGGGCTGGGGCAGGTCTGGTGGACGTGTACAGGAGCGTCGAGCTGCAGGCCTCGGGCCATACCTGGAGGAATTTCGGGGGTGACACCGCGCGGCTCGAATTCCTGTTTGTGGCGGAAGGGGCTCGGGTGCAGTCGTGCTCCTTGAGGCCCTTTTGGGGCATTGAGCTAGAGGTGGGACAGAGAGGAAGGGGTTTCTGGCGGTTGAATACGACCGTGTTGCAGGACCTCTCCTTCTGTAAAGTGTTTCGCCACCTCTACGCCGGGTGGAGGCGTCTAAGAGGCCTCTACACCACCCAGATCGAGTGGTGGGAGGACCTCAAGAGGCGGGTCGCCATCCTGTGCCGCTGGTGGGGACAGGAGATGGCGAGGAGAAGGAGGGAAGGGGCCGAGACATGGTCCAGGGAGCTGTGTGAGGCCTGGAAAGCCGGCGATTATGGGCGACTCAGAGATGCTAGCGAGGCTCTACGAGCCCACTACGAGGCTGAGGCCCGCAGCCACTTTGTCCAGGCGGGTAGGGAGGCGCTGGAGCAGGACGAGCGCCCGACACATTTCTTTTTTAGTAGCGTGCGAAGCCGCCAGCATAGGTGGTACATTGAGGGCCTGAGGTCGGGCCCCGATGTGGTGACGTCGCCCGGAGATATGTTAGAAGTGGCTAGGTACTTCTACAACGACCTCTTCGGGGTAAGACAGACAGAGGACGACTGCGCGGCGGTCTTTCTGGACGCTGTGGCCGGCAGGGTGCCGGAGGAAAGTGTTCCAGACCTGGAGAGGGAGATCTCTCTGGAGGAGGTGGAGCGAGCCATGCTCTCCCTAAAGACGGGCGTTGCGCCTGGCGGAGACGGCCTGCTGGCAGAATGGTATTGCACGTTCTGGCCGGTGGTGGGTCCGGATCTGCTGGCCGTCTATAGAGAGGCTGTAAGGTTTGGGGCTTTGCCTCCTTCGGCACTGGTGGGGTACGTCACCCTCCTGTACAAGAAAGGCGACAGGACCGAGTTGGCCAATTGGAGACCGATCACTTTGTTGACGGTCGATTATAAGATCCTGGCCAAGCTCATGGTCCTGCGTCTGAGAGAGGTGATGGCCCGGGTTGTTCACTCAGATCAGACCTGTGGGGTTCCCGGACGGATGTGCGGCATGAACCTGGCGCTGGTCAGAGACGCGTTGGCGTGGGCTGATCAGCGCCGGGTGCCACTGGCGCTCCTGAGTCTGGACCAGGAAAAGGCTTTTGATCGCGTCTCGCACGCGTTTCTGTTCGCGCTGTTGCGCCGAATGGGCTTTGGTCCGGGCTTCGTCACCATGGTCCGACTGCTGTATGCAGGGGCGGTCAGCCATGTTATCGTGAACGGGCACTGCTCCGGGCTGATCGAGCAACGAGGAGGGGTGAGGCAGGGTTGCCCGTTATCGCCGCTGCTCTATGTCTTGTACCTGGAGCCTCTGGCGGAACAGCTGAGAAGGAAGCCTGCTTTCCAGGGACTCCATATCCCTGGCGCAGGAGGAACAAGGGCCAAGGTGTCAGTGTACGCTGACGACGCGACTTTGTTCCTTGGCCGGGACGAGGACTTCCGAGCGGTGAGCGGTATCCTGGAGGCGTTCTCGGACGCCACGGGGGCCCGCATCAACCGCAGTAAGTCCGCGGTCCTGTACACAGGGGCGTGGGCCGGTAGATTGGACGTCCCGGGGGGGTTCGCCCTGTGCCAGGATGGTCTCAAGATCCTGGGTGTTGTCTTCTGGAGAGAGGACAGCGCCCAGAAGAACTGGGACATCGCCCTGAGCAAATTTAAAGCCAGGGCCGAAAGCTGGTGCAAGAGGGACCTCTCCCTCACCGGAAGGGTGGTCGCGGCATGTTTGGACCTGCTCGCGGGCCTTAATCATCTGGCCGTGGTCTTCCCTATCCCGTTCGTGACGGGGAGGCGCCTGGAGCGCGCCCTGTTCACGTTCATTTGGGGGGGGGGGAGTGAGCAGGTCGCCCGCACAACGATGTGCACGGAGCGGGAGAAAGGGGGAAGGGGTGTGGCGTGTATCCCCCTTAAGACCATGGCGATGCATGTGGCCTTCCTGACCAAGCTGGTCAGGGGAACTGAGGGCTACATGGCATCACTGTTCGCAAGGTTCTGGATCGGCTTTGTGTTGCGGGCAGTGATCCCCTGGAAGGGGACCTCGCCATGGTCTACTGACCGCCCGTGGCACTACCAGAAGGTGGCCGAGTTTATTCGCGGCCACCCCTGGTGTCTGGTGGACGGCCTGGTGCTGGACCACCGGAGATTGTATAAGAAATGGAGGGACTGCTGGGCGGCACAATCGGGCCAGACCCACCCCCAAATGCCAGGGGTTGAGTGGGCAGCTATGCAGCCCACCTGGTTGGACAGGGCCAGCAAAGACCTGCACTGGCTGGGGGCTCTGAGATGCCTCCCTGTCAGGGAACGGCTCTACCGGCACGGCATCAGCCCCACGCCCCTGTGTCCGATCGGATGCGGGGGCGAGGAGACGGTCGAGCACACCCTGTGGTCGTGTCCCGTTGCGGCGCGATTCTGGAGGCGGGTCTCGGAGTGGTGGTCAGCCGAAGAGGGCACGGACATAGATCGCGATCTCGTGCTGTACGGCAGGGGACTGAAGCGCATGGGACCGGAGACGGCCAACCCGTTGTGGCAAGCCGTCTCTGTGGCGAAGTGCGTTCTATGGGGCGCGAAGTGCGAATGCATCCGGAGCCAGACTCCGCGCGTCCGCCAGGTCGACCTGTTCCACATGTTTTGGGCCAGGCTCGGGAAGGTGAGGCAGGTAGGGGGAGGAGGGGAAGGTTTCGTGAGGGCAGGAGTCGGGGGGGTAATGGGGGGTGGTTTTTCGGGGGTGACGGTGGTGGGGGCACCATGGTGGCCCCAGGCAGACAGAGAGGGACAGGGGTAGTGACAGGGTTTTGTTTATGGGTTTTGGTTTGGTTGGGGGTGGGCTTCTTTTTGGTTAGTTCTCCCTCAGCCTCCTTTTGTTTGTTTTTGTTTGTTTTTCTTTTGTTTCTGTTTGTTCCTGTTTGTTTCTTGCAGATTTTGTTGCTTTTGTTTTGGGCTTCTCTTGGGAGGGGGGGTTTAAAAAAATTGTTTTAATGATGTTTTGTTGTGGGGATATTGGGAATGTGTTGGGGGTTTGTTGTTTGGGTTACTGCCTTGGGCGGGTGGTCAGTTTTTTTTTTTTTCCCAATTATGTAAATGATGAGGGTTGTTTTGGTCTGTGTGTCTTTTGGTTGGTGGTGGGTTTGTTGTTTGAGATGCTTTGTTATGTTTTGGACGAATGATTTAATAAAAAAACAAAACAAAAAAAAAAAAAAATCTGTTCTCATCAGTTTAATATCTGATATGTCCTCTATATGAGGACTCTATATTAAACGGATTTTTAGAGCTGGGAGCCGGAAAAGGGGCTTGCTCTGTCCGCTCCACGCATCGGCCTGGTATTGCAGTACTTCCAGGATGGGTGCACCATTTTCTGATGTAAAAAAGAGAGAAAAATTTACTTTTCTTACTACTTACTTACTTACTTACTACTTACAAACCCTATTCCAAAAAAGTTGGGACACTGTACAAATTGTGAATAAAAGCAGAATGCAATGATGTGGAAGTTTCAAATTTCACTATTTTATTCAGAATACAACATAGATGACATATCAAATGTTTAAACTGAGAAAATGTATAATTTTAAGGGAAAAATAAGTTGATTTTAAATTTCATGGCATCAACACATCTCAAAAAAGTTGGGACAAGGCCATGTTTACCACTGTGTGGCATCCCCTCTTCTTTTTATAACAGTCTGGGGACTGAGGAGACAAGTTGCTCAAGTTTAGGAATAGGAATGTTGTCCCATTCTTGTCTAATACAGGCTTCTAGTTGCTCAACTGTGTATGGTAGTGTGTGTGTGTGTGTATGATAGTGTGTATGGTAGTGTGCGTGTATGGTAGTGTGCGTGTATGGTAGTGTGCGTGTATGGTAGGGGTGTGTGTGTGTGTGTGTGTGCGTGTATGAGAGTACGTGTATATGAGTGTATGAGAGTGCTTATGCGAGTGTGTGTGTATAAGAGTGTGTGTGTGTGTGTGTGTATATGAGACTCTGTGTGTGTATGATATTATAAATGTTTGAGAGTGCGTATGCGAGAGTGTGGATATATTAATAAAAGATAAATTAAAGGAGTCTTACCTTTGAATGAATTCCAGAGTACAGGTCGCTTCTTCTTGATACTGAAGGTTGAGTATATAGTAGACTGCAAATAGAGCAGCAAGTCCCGTCAAAAAGGTGGGTGTGATGCCTTCAGATATGACACGGCCCTCAAGGGTGATTATCCAGTGCCCAGTAGTGACTTGCTCTGTTCCACCTGAAACTTCAAGTAATTGCAACATTCATCTCAACTTGCATAAACTCAAAGGAAAATAGTAATGCAAAATGTCTATTATGTCTATAAATGAAATGTATACCAAGTAGAATCAGGCGAGGACTTGCAGGCTTTGAACTAAAACAGAATAAAGATAAGTATAAGATTAAGAATAAGTGTTAACACTAAACATATGATTAATCATAAATATGCATTGACAGTAATATGTAGAATGAAGACAATTGTGGTTAATGGCTGCTTTTGCATACCACCTGTATTAGTCTTTGTATCTCAGTTTCTAATTACAAACTAAGTGAACAAAATCGGTGTACAACACTAAAACTATCTGCTTGCTCTTAAAAACATCTTTAAAATCACTGACATTTTAAACAAGTTTGTTTAATGATTTTTATAGCATTTACAACTAATAACAACAGGCAAACGACTGTTAGCTAGCTAGCTAGCAACAACCACTAACTGATATTAAAGTACAAAGACTATCTGAAACAAAATGATGAAACTTAAATGATAAAACAGATTTACACATCAGCACTGAAGTGACATTTTAAAATCACACACTTACTAGCTTGACAGCTTACTGAGCATCAATTTTACACATAAAATTTGGGTAATACTAGAAGTTGCTTTCGGCTGCTCCCTGTTCGGGGTCGTCACAGCGGACCAACTGGTCCACACAACAACATGGAAAATGTTTTACGCCGGATGCCCTTCCTGACACAACCCTCTCATTTTTCCGGGCTTGGGACCAGCACTGCATCCAGTGGCTGGGGTTTGGGCATTGGCTGGGAATCAAACTCAGGCCTTCCGCATGATAGGCGAGAAACCTACCACTGAGCCACCAATGCCCTAAAATTTGGGTAATACTACCTTTTATGAATCAAATACCATCAAGGAAAATTAGAAAATGATTTTAATTACCATGAAATTTTTTGGTCCAGATGCAGATAGATCCAGATGAATATCTTAAATGCACAGCAATCCAGATGAAGGACTTAAATGCACAGCAGACTTGCACCATTGTACTCACACTCCAGGTTTCAAAAAATACTGTATGGTACTGTAATTTCAAACATTAGCATACTAGGAGCAACCCATAATGCATTGCAAAAAACAGTACAATACTGTATTACATAAAAACAGTAGAAAACTGTTTAAAATCACCAGTAAATGCAAAATATTGCCCAGAATGCATTGTTTTCTATAGAAGATTACCGTTTAAAGGGAAAACAGTAGATTACTACCAGATTTTAGCCGTTTTTTAACAGCAATTTTTTACAGTGTAATGTAGCACATCCTGCAGTCTGATTGGTTCAAACAGAGGGAAGCTGCAGTTGAGGTTTTGTACACAGGAAATGCTTAGATGCTCCACTGAAGACAGAGTAGAAGGAAACTTGACATTTACAGTAACATAAAAAGGAGACTTACAGAAGAATAGAGGAAAGAAAAGCATGATGGTTCTCTGTATGATTCTGTTTTTTACCATGTTCCTAGGTAATCTTATATTTTATTTATCCCACATATCTAATTTAAATGTTTTATAACTAGTAAAGAAATGTTTCCATGTGTGAGTGTTTTAGATTGTAAGCATGTACTGTGTGTATACTGTATAATATAGAATTATCTTCTTCTTCTTCTTTCAGCTTTTTCCTTCAGGGGTCGCCACAGCGAATCATCTCTCTCCACCTATCCCTATCTTCTGCATCCTCAACACTTGCACCCACTAGCTTCATATCCTCATTAATTCCATCCATATACCTCCTCTTTGGCCTTCCTCTTTGCCTCCTGCCTGGCAGCTCCATGTCCAACATTCTCCTACCAATATACACGCACACTACCATACACGCACACTACCATACACGCACACTACCATAGACACACGCACACTACCATACACGCACACTACCATACACGCACACTACCATACACGCACACTACCATACACGCACACTACCATACACGACACTACCATACACGCACACTACCATACACGCACACTACCATACACGCACACTACCATACATGCACACTACCATACACGCACACTACCATACACACACACATACTACCATACACGCACACTACCATACACGCACACTACCATACACGCACACTACCATACACGCACACTGCCATACACGCACACTACCATACACGCACACTGCCATACACGCACACTACCATACACGCACACTACCATACACGCACACTACCATACACGCACACTACCATACACACACGCACACTACCATACACGCACACTACCATACACGCACACACACTATCATACATGCACACTATCAAACATACACACTATATTACATGACAGTGTGTGTGTCTATCATACATGACAAGTGTGTCTTCTGTCTTGCACTGTCTCTTGTCTGGTACTGTCTGCACTAGGTTGCACACATGCACTTTATTTGGCTATATTAAAAAAAATACATTTTGTGTCCTTAGCTATGTATTCTTTTATATTTTAGCATCAGTGCTGTGTCATTTCACTATTTACTGCATTGCTCTGTATATTTGGTTGAAATGACAATAAAGCTTCTTGACTCTTGATTTGACTCTAAAATATGGTTTTTCATTCATACCATCTTATGTTTAAAACATGTTATGTTGCTTGCCAACAATAATACAAATGACACATGGTATTCAGAAATTCTGCTGCCGGATGCCTTTGTCAGCACTAACATATAAAATGTTTAAAATCCTAAACAACCATTTACCAATTACAAGGTGTTCCTGATAATTACTCATTCTGACTATTATAATTTCAGGCGCTTTATTGGTATCAACCCCGAGAGAGGATCAAAGACAATCAGGGGTAAAAAGGTCTCAAAGAAGACAGGGACGATTGTCCAGAAGAAATATTCCACAGTCAATTCATGTGTATCTACACTACTAAAGAACCTCCTTGACTTTGAATGGGACTTTATATAGGTCAGTGAGCTCTGTCTCACACAGACATGTTGCCACAAAAGGTTCCTCAAAAAGCTTCTTAAAAAAAACATTTAAAAAAACATTTAGAATTTGTTTTAGAAGTTATGATACAAAAGGGATCCATCTCTCAATTATAAGGAAAAAGGTTTTTTTAATCAGAATGTTTTATATTTTTGATGTAAGTTCTTAATATAATAATGATGTTAAATGTTAAAATCTGTAATGTTTCATGTAAGTCTCAGTAAGGTTGAGTAAGGTTACTCATGTTGTTAAGGGGTAGCCATGTAATTTGATTTTTTATTGCCTTTTTGGAGTTTTTTTGTACCTGAAATTAGTTTTTCTGGCTTGTTACTTGGAAAATAATTTGCTTTTCTATTGGTTGACTCTACCCTTTTAAATAAAGTTTTATTTTGATTGACCTCCTTTCTAAAATGTTTATTGTTTAGTATAATTTATTTTAAGCAGATGTGTGTAGACCAGAAAATAGTGTTCTACTTTTAACTGAAGATTGAAGATTCAACTTTTAGGTTATTTTATTATAAATTAACCATACTGTTACTAGTAACTGAAATAATCACAGTAATATACTGCATTTACTTTTTACAGAAAAATGCTGTAAAATAATCCACAGCATAAATAGTGCAAAATTACAGTAGATTGCTGGCGTCTGTGCTGCCAGTATTTTACTGTAAATTAAAAAAATTCAGAAATATACTGTATTTCATTTCCACAGTAATAAACTGTAAAGTAAATTCACAGTATGTGTACTGTAAAATTACAGTAGATTGTTGGCATCTGTGCTGCCAGTAGTTTACTGTTATTTTACAAAAAATTTTTTTACAGTGTATGTAAATGACACACACTTTTCTAATCTACAAAATATATTGTTGTAATTACATTTGTAAGGCTTTATTTACTCTTTATTGTATTTGTAGTTTTATCTCAAATATTACAAGTGGAAATTTCTGTAAAATGAAAAGGAGACAATATTATCATGTAACCTTGTATAAACTCCAAATGTTATTAACCACTTATGAATGTTGCTTTGCATGTCACTTTATTATGTGGACAATAAATATGCATTCATCAAATGTATTTATTAGATCTTTTGCTTGCACTGTGCTTTTTTTAATCAAACAATTCTTCAGCAGATTTATAGTACACCCTTAAAGTCTAAACAAAACACCAGAGGCACTGTAGTGACTGATAGGATTTAAAAATTCCACATAAAATTATAATAATATAAAACCCCTAACAAGGTGGTGTTTGAGAGGATGTGCACAAATACATAAGCATCTTGTATTAAGCTCAATGCTGTTTAAAGTTTCTGTGATAATTCAAGTGTTTCAGTCAGACTGCACTCCACACACCATGTATCTGTGCTGAAGCTTTGTTCAGGTTTAATGTTCATGGCTACTGTTACACTCCACATGTTTCTGTTGTGTCCAGGTCCAATCAAGTTCACTTCTAGGGTCTTTTCATGTCATGTCATGTACTGCCATCTGCAGGAGCTACATTTAAATAGCAATATTCATTGTTTACATCAAGAACCATCAATATATTCATAACAAAAGTATTGCTCACCACGCTGGGAATAGTTTACAGTTTAAGTTTACAGTTTCATTTGGAATAATTACAGCATCTCAGCATATCTTAACATGAGAATAACATCAAGTCCTCAGATTCAGCTTCATTGACGGGACAGTTTGCTTTTATATGACGCAGTTTCAGCCCAACATAAGCTAATAGACAGAGGACAGACATTTGTCTCAAGAACTTTCTAATATAAAATGTATAGAGCACATATCAAGCTGATTAGATATATTTATTTTAGTTTTGTCTGGGGAAGAAGCTGTTACAGAGTTTGGCAGATGTTCTGTCCAGATGTTCTCATTCTGTCTGCCACATGGCAGGGGAGGCAAGTCAGGTAGAAGGGGGAGGTGTTGTTCACAAAACTGGGGGTTATATAAATGTACACTTTTGGGTATGGATCCTTGATTGAAGTAAGAGAGACCTTATAAGACTAAATAAAATAGTTTCGAATGAATGAATGAATGAATGAATGAATGAATGAATGAATGAATGAAAGAATGAAAGAAAGAAAGAAGTCAATAACATAAACTTGTTATAAATCATGATAAGGAAAGAGAACGTCTTCCCCAAAAAGGCCATGCAAATTTCTTATTGGCTGCTTCCAACATAAAAAAAGGTTTTAGTACAGTGCAGCTGGATTTCCTGTCACTGTGGGCACCAGAGCACAGTAGTATAGAGCAGAGTCTGATACAGCAGCAGAGGAGATGATCAGATCCACTTGTTCATCTCCATGAACTTTAGGAGACATTCTTGGGGGGATGTTTTGACTTGGATCTCCATTTGTAGAAATATAAAGCAGGAAGTCAGGTTTAGATTGTGGATATTGTCTGTACCACTGCAGGTAGTTGTTAACTGAAACACTGAATTTGTATTTGCAGGACAGAGTAACTTCATCACCTTCATCTACAGCTTTATGAGTGAAAAGCGACTCTATTGAATCTGCCATGGAGTCACCTGTCATAGAGAAGAGAACATAATGTATGTAACTTATACACAATCAAGCCTGAATTACTTAAGTCAGGCTTTCTAATGCCACACAATTAACTAATAAGTCTAAGTAATCTAATTTAACACAATTTCTGAAAATACAAAAATCAATGTTAACTGTTTTCTAACACAACAGAATCAATTAATAAAACTAATTAGTAACAAATTCTACACATCATTTCTGAACTAATGAAAAGTCAGTGTTTACTCACCTAGTGAAATCCACAGACACATGAATATTACAGTGAACGTGATGACTGCTCTTAGCTGAATGAAAATATTCTTTCTTTACTCTGATATGTTAACATCATAAAGGTTCATGAAGCTCCGCCCACAGCATCACATTATTGTGAGATTGTTGATTCTTACTGAAACATCCTGCCTTTACATTCAGCCTCATATGGAGAACCTGTCCAGAGCACATTTAAGCAAACGCTATGTTAGTGTTGTCTCCAAATTAAAGAATTGTTGTATGAACACCAGCAGGAAGCTTAATGTTAGAACCACTAAGAGGAATAGAATAAATTTTACATGAGAATAAGAAGGTAATTAATATTTTATACTAGATAATTAATGTTGAATTAATCCCTGAATGCTCAGCTTTAACAGTTAAATCTAAAAAATAAAGCTTTCCTGTACTTACAATAGCATCGGAAGAAGAGAAAGAAGTGTAAAGGCAGATTTACAGATAAGTTTCCAGTTTTCAGTGTTTCTGACACAGCAGGTGCTTTTGTTTGTTAGAGAAATGACATTAGATGAGTATTTATTCTTATGACAGTTTAGTCTTAAGTGGACAGTTGTGTTTAATCAGAATGCTATCTCTGAAATTAGCTTAGGCACTAAGAGTGACCAGGGCAGGGGTTAGGATATTATATCAGCAGTATGTATGATAGAAGAACAAGTATACTCTATGTCACAAAGGTTTTACTGTGAAAAGTAGCATCATCATCTCAGAGAATGTGAGCAGGTTGTGTGGTGCTCTAGTACTTGACCCACAATAAGATAAGTGACTGTGCCATCTTGTGTTCACTGAAGAGAAAAACCTTAACACACTAATAAATAAAACCCTGCAAACAGGTCATACAGCCACACATATATACATACTCTGGATTAGTAATTATATATTAGACCTTACATTAAAATTGTAAACACCAGGTAGTTTGTGGAGTCTTCATAATGCAGTGTATAAGCCCTTCATCTGCAGTGTAATTACTCCAGTCAGAACAGAGAGGCTCATGAGTCCACTGGCATTGTGTTATTCTGCTATGAGGATTGAACCGAGCCTTGTCTTTAGTGCACTTGTTATCAGTGAATATGGAATTGTACCATGAGAGCAGAAATCTTTCTTTATTATAACAATGACACAACACCACACTACAAGAAAACACTTTAAGCAGAAGGACTTTAACAATGTGATAGCACAGTGACACAGCAGGTAGTGTTACTGCATCACAGCGTCAGGGTCCCCAGTTTGATGCTGAGTTCAGGTTACTGACAGTTTGTGTGCAGTTTTGCATCACCTCCAAAAATATGACAGTAGGAAATTTGCTAGGAGAAATCGCCCTTTTGTGTGAATTAGTATGTGAAAAAGTTTGTGTGTAGAGCTCTGCAAAGGACTGACATCCCATTCAGGGTGTTTTCCTAGCTCATGTGTGGGACAGACTCTATACCAACCAGTAGACCCTGACCAGTAGAGAGAAAGAGAGAATCCCCCAAAAGGGCATGTAACTGTCTAAAGCATTGGAAGAGCTGCTTTCAGTATAACAAAACTGTGTGAAGGTTTTTGTACAGTGCAGCTGGATCTCCTGTCACTGTGGGCGCCAGAGCACAGTAGTATAGAGCAGAGTCTGATACAGCAGCAGAGGAGATGATCAGATCCACTTTCTTACTTGTTTTATCTTGTTTTATGGACAATCGTGGATGAGGTGGTTGAGCCTCAGTGACATATTTACCGCTTTCATCAGTTAGCAGCAGAAACTCAGGTCTTGATCCAGGTTTTTGTCGATACCAGTGAAGTCTGTTAACTGATCCAGTATACAGTGGGGCAAAAAAGTATTTAGTCAGCCACCAATTGTGCAAGTTCTCCCACTTAAAAAGATGAGAGAGGCCTGTAATTTTCATCATAGGTACACTTCTACTATGAGAGACAGAATGAGAAAAAAAATCCCGAAAATCACATTGTCTGATTTTTAAAGAATTTATTTGCAAATTATGGTGGAAAATAAGTATTTGGTCACCTACAAAAAAGCAAGATTTCTGGCTCTCACAGACCTGTAACTTCTTCTTTAAGAGGCTCCTCTGTCCTCCACTCGTTACCTGTATTAATGGCACCTGTTTGAACTCGTTATCAGTATAAAAGACACCTGTCCACAACCTTAAACAGTCAGACTCCAAACTTTACTATGGCCAAGACCAAAGAGCTGTCAAAGGACACCAGAAACAAAATTGTAGACCTGCACCAGGCTGGGAAGACTGAATCTGCAATAGGTAAGCAGCTTGGTGTGAAGAAATCAACTGTGGGAGCAATTATTAGAAAATGGAAGACATACAAGACTACTGATAAGCTCCCTCGATCTGGGGATCCACGCAAGATCTCACCCTGTGGGGTCAAAATGATCACAAGAACGGTGAGCAAAAATCCCAGAACCACACGGGGAGACCTAGTGAATGACCTGCAGAGAGCTGGGACCAAAGTAACAAAGGCTACCATCAGTAACACACTACGCCGCCAGGGACTCAAATCCTGCAGTGCCAGACGTGTCCCCCTGCTTAAGCCAGTACATGTCCGGGCTTGTCTGAAGTTTGCTAGAGAGCATTTGGATGATCCAGAAGAGGATTGGGAGAATGTCATATGGTCAGATGAAACCAAAATAGAACTTTTTGGTAAAAACTCAACTTGTCGTGTTTGGAGGAGAAAGAATGCTGAGTTGCATCCAAAGAACACCATACCTACTGTGAAGCATGGGGGTGGAAACATCATGCTTTGGGGCTGTTTTTCTGCAAAGGGACCAGGACGACTGATCCGTGTAAAGGAAAGAATGAATGGGGCCATGTATGGTGAGATTTTGAGTAAAAACCTCCTTCCATCAGCAAGGGCATTGAAGATGAAATGTGGCTGGGTCTTTCAGCATGACAATGATCCCAAACACACTGCCCGGGCAACGAAGGAGTGGCTTCGTAAGAAGCATTTCAAGGTCCTGGAGTGGCCTAGCCAGTCTCCAGATCTCAACCCCATAGAAAATCTTTGGAGGGAGTTGAAAATCCGTGTTGCCCAGCGACAGCCCCAAAACATCACTGCTCTAGAGGATATCTGCATGGAGGAATGGGCCAAACTACTAGCAACAGTGTGTAAAAACCTTGTGGCGACTTACAGAAAACGTTTGACCTCTGTCATTGCCAACAAAGGGTATATAACAAAGTATTGAGATGAACTTTTGTTATTGACCAAATACTTATTTTCCACCATAACTTGCTTAAAAATCTTGCTTAAAAATTCTTTAAAAATCAGACAATGTGATTTTCTAGATTTTTTTTCTCATTCTGTCTCTTATAGTTGAAGTGTACCTATGATGAAAATTACAGGCCTCTCTCATCTTTTTAAGTGGGAGAACTTGCAGAATTGGTGGCTGACTAAATACTTTTTTGCCCCACTGTATGTGCAGGACAGTGAGATGTTGCTGCCTTCCATTGAAAATACATTGGTTTGATCTGGTTTAATGCTATTGTCAGCAGCCTCTGCTATAAAAACATTACAACAATATTGTGATATTTTGATCAAAAATCACACATTTTACATGGAAAATTGTGTCTTCTTAGTTAGAAACAAATAACACTTTTGTGTGCAGTGTATATGACTTACCAACATCAGCAAGAGTGAAAAACACCACGAAGAGGAACAACATTGTTTTCCTGAGTGTTTAGTTCAAACCTCTAGCTTTAGAAATGAATGCCAGTGTTACTATTTGATGTACATCTCCACCTCTAGCTCCGCCTACTTGTTTTAGAATTGTTATAATATGCTAACTTCTTTTCTTCAGTAGGTGGCTTTTGGGATTGCACTGTGTGACACTGGTTTTGGTGGTGTGCAAGCTAAAACCATCACTGGTTGACACGGTTATCATGGTGTTTTTTTTTTTTGCATAGTGTTAATTTTCATTTGTACGTTTTCAGATTATTCCTACTTTGTTCCTGCTTGTTCCATTTCCTCATTAAATGTATGTTGCAGTGGTATTTATTGGTTTTGTGTGTAGAAATTAGTTTTGTTTGTTTCCCTTCCTCTGTGTGACATGTGTGCAGCAGAAGGCGGCTTATTAGTAGAACCACTATGTAAGAAA
>JAUCMX010000005.1:4701861-4717712 GCA_033459395.1 Hemibagrus guttatus | reverse complement strand
TCGAACTGAGGTTGCTTCAGCCACAAAGCAGAGTACTAACCACTATACAATCACAGCAGTCTATACACTCTCTCTTGGATTTTGTGGGACAGCATGGGAATGGTTTGCTCCCTACCTGCATGGTCGCTCATATCAGGTAACATGGAAGGGATTGACATCTCTACTGGTGTCCCGCAAGGCTCAGTACTTGGTCCTCTCCTTTTCTCCCTCTATACTCACTCTCTTGGCAAAGTTATATCCTCACATGGATTTTCATACCACTGCTATGCCGATGACACCCAACTTATCTTCTCCTTCCCTCCCTCAGATACCACGGCTTCTGCTTGGATCTCAGCGTGTCTGGTGGACATTTCGTCTTGGATGACTGCTCATCAGCTGAAACTCAATCCCAGCAAAACTGAGCTGCTGGTCCTTGTTTGCTTTACTGTGCACTGATGGATGTTTAGTGTGTTCTGCCTTCCTGTTCGTATGGACTGGGGTCCGAGCAAAAGGAACTCGGTTAAACAAAGTCAAGTTAACAATAAAGAGAGGGCTCCTGTGGGATTAGACCCTCTTTGGAACCCTCAAGAACCTAGCAGCAAATGTCTTTTTTGTCAGTGGTTAACTGATAAGTTGCTAAAGGAAGTATCTTTGATATTTAACATTTAACTTCAAATGAATTATTTCATAGGTTTTTGTACAGTCTCTCATTGCCTCTGTATCACTGTGCTCCTACTCTAAGAGCACAGTGATAGAGTGCAGAATCTGAGATCTGCAGATCTTTGATAGTAAGTACAGTAGAGTCTGGGGATGTTTCTGCATTGAATCGAGAGCCAGAGGGGTTGTAATCATCAGATCTTGACTTTGTGCCTTTATTGAGTAAAAACTGTGGTGCGCTGTTAGGATATTGTTTGTACCAGTAAAGAATAACATCAGCACTGCTTGACTCATATGAACATCTCAGAGTAACAGTGTCTGTTTCCTTCCTGACAATATTAGCATCTTCCTCCTTTGGTCCAATTTTATCTGCAAAACTGTCTGTGTATAGAAGAAGAGATTTATAAAAAATATATATATAATTCAGATATAAAAACAATAATAAAGTATTATTTTTAATTCAAAGAGTAAAGAGTATTAGTTAATAGAAATTGCTTTCGGCTGCTCCCTGTCGCCACAGCAGACCGATTGGTCCGCACAACAACTTGGCACAGGTTTTACACCGGATGCCCTTCCTGCCGCAACCCTCCCATTTTTTCCGGGCTTCGGACCGGCACTGCATCCAGTGGCTGGGGTTGAGGCATTGGCTGGAATCGAACCCGGGCCTTTCGCATGATAGGCGAGAAACCTACCACTGAGCCACCAATGTCTCATAAAGAGCATTAGTTAATAATAAATAAAAAAAATTACCTGCAACTAGAGTGAGAATCAGTGGTATGTATCTCACTATGTACAGTAAGTTGTATAGTTGAGCCATTTCTGAACACAGCTCTGTGAGGATTCTGTATAATAGTGCTGTATGTGCTGAACTTTACATGTCTCTAGAAGGCCACACCCAGGAAGTGATGCTGTTCAGGATGAAATCTTGGCTCACTAATAACAAAAAATAAATCTTGAATTAAATTTGACTTCTGCATAATCTGACTTATTTGAGTACTAAAATGAATGAAGCCAAGCTACAAATAGAGATCAAAACATTAGGTAGGAAATTGATTCTGTTTCCAGATAATTTTAAACTTACATAGCCGTCTGTACACTTTTATAATCTATACACTGTACAGAGGTTGTATCAAGCTGATTAGATATAGTTATATTAGTTCTGTTTTTGGGAAGAAGCTGTTACAGAGTTTAGCAGATGTTCTGTCCAGATGTTCTCATTCCTTCTGAAGATGGCAGGTGAGGAAAGAGTCTGGTAGAAGGGGGAGGTGATGTTCACAAAACTGATGGCTTTATAAATGTACACTTTCTGGCAAGGATCCTTGCTTGAAGTAAGTGAGACTCTGATGTTTTCAGTGGTTTTCACTATCTGTTGTAGTGTCTTGTGCTCTGAGACAGAATGCTCTTTTCATATTAAACAATGGTACAGCTGCACAGGATGCCTTTTATTTCTTTTTTTTATGTTTTATCTCGTATGTGTCTGCAGGAAATAGAGAGTTCCACCTATGGATTAATCCTTTTACACTTTTCCTTGCACTCCTCCACCTTTTCTCTGTATGCAAACTCAATATTTTGCTGATGAGACTCAACCCTGTATTATTATCGGCATACTTGACTATATGATGTCAAGTGCTGTGCTTTAAAGCAGATTTGTCCATCAGCAAAGTTTTTATGATATTCAGACAGATTAACCAGTTTACAATTCATACCTAAGAACCGTGGAAACTAAAAACTAGTAAAGATTATCAGTTTGAAAGTTATCATACAGTATAGTAATATAAAATAAAAAAAATAAAAATCCAAGACCAGCAACAGAGCACAGATTGATCAGCACTGAGGATCTCTAGTAATAATCCAACATGTGTCAAAAATATAAACTCTCTATAAATCACAAGAAAGAGAGAATTCCCCAAATATGTCATGTAAATTCAAAATTAACAGAAGAACTGCTTTCAGTATAACAAAACTGTGTGAAAGTTTTTGTACAGTGCAGCTGGATTTCCTGTCACTGTGGGCCTCAGAGCACAGTTAGTATAGAGCAGAGTCTGATACAGCAGCAGAGGAGATGATCAGATCCACTTGTTTATCTTTAACATTAGCAGACATTCTTGGGGGAATGTTAGCACTTAGATCTCCATTTTCCAAAATATAAAGAAGGAAGTCAGGATTAGATTTTGGATATTGTCTGTACCACTGCAGATTCTGTACAGTACCACTGTAGCTGCAGGACAGAGTAACATCATCACCTTCATCTACAGCTTTATGAGTGAAAAGTGGCTTTATTGAATCTGCCATGGAGTCACCTGTCATAGAGAAGAGAACATAATGTTTTTAATGTTTACATAATAAAGCCAGAACTGCATAAGTCACACTCATATTTTGCCTTTACAACACACAGACTAATTAATCACTAATTCAACGCATAATATTTTTAAAATAACAAAAATTCAAAACTCACCTAGTGAAAGCCACAGACACATGAATATAACACTGAACATGATGAATGGTTTTCACTGAATGAAATATTCTGAGGTCTTTATGAAGACTAATATGTTAGGATAATGAAGGTTCATGAAGCTCCACCCCACAGCATCACATGACAGTGTCAGCAGTGTGTGGCTTTACATTCAGGAGTGAGGTGGACTGGAAGGCTCTAACAACACAAGGTTAGAGATAGTTACATATGAAAAATACATCATTATTACAACTGCACTTGAAAATAGTCGAGATCTTTCTCTAATCTAATATGTTACACCATAAAGACCAAAACACCAAAACACCATAAAGCTTCAAAATTGCTCCATTAAGGCAGCTTAATATTAGAACCACTAAGTGGAAGAGACTAAGGTTTATTTGAGAATAAGAGTTTCTTTAAAATTTGATTATTAAGGTTTAATTAACCTGTATATGCTCAGCTGTAACAGTTAAATATAAAAAATAAAACTTTTTACTATACTTATTCCTATGACAGTTTAGTATTTCTTCTCTGAAATTAGCTTAGGCACTAAGAGTAACCAGGACAGGGGTTAGGATATTATATCAGCAGTATGTATGATAGAAGAACAAGTATACTCTATGTCACAAAGGTTTTACTGTGAAAAGTAGCATCATCATCTCAGAGAATGTGAGCAGGTTGTGTGGTGCTCTAGTACTTGACCCACAATAAGATAAGTGACTGCGCCATCTTGTGTTCACTGAAGAGAAAAACCTTAACACACTAATAAATAAAACCATGCAAATAGGTCATACAGACACACATATATACATACTCTGGATTATTAATTATATATTAGACTTCATATATTAATTGTATTTACAACACCAGGTAGTTTGTGGTGGCTTCATAACGCAGTGTATAAGCCCTTCATCCACAGTGTAATTACTCCAGTCAGAACAGAGAGGCTCATGAGTCCACTGGCATTGTGTTATTCTGCTATGAGGATTGACCCGAGCCTTGTCTTTAGTGCACTTGTTATCAGTGAATATGGAATTGTACCATGAGAGTAGAAATCTTTCTTTATTATAACAATGACACAACACCACACTACAAGAAAACACTTTAAGCAGAAGGATTTTAACAATGTGATAGCACAGTGACACAGCAGGTAGTGTTACTGCATCACAGCTTCAGGGTCCCCGGTTTGATGCTGAGTTCAGGTTACTGTCAGTTTGTGTGCAGTTTTGCATCACCTCCAAAAAACATGACAGTAGGAAAATTTGCTAGGAGAAATTGCCTTTTTGTGTGAAAGAACTGACATCCCATTCAGGGTGTTTTCCTATCTCATGTGTGTGACAGACTCCGTACCAACCATGACCCTGATCAGTAGAGAGAAAGAGAGAATCCCCCAAAAGGGCATGTAACTTTGTCTAAAGCATTGGAAGAGCTGCTTTCAGTATAACAAAACTGTGTGAAGGTTTTTGTACAGTGCAGCTGGATTTCCTGTCACTGTGGGCTCCAGGGCACAGTAGTATAGTGCAGAGTCTGATACAGCAGCAGAGGAGATGATCAGATCCACTTTCTTACTTGTTTTATCTTGCTCTTTTTTAAGTTTAATGGACAATCGTGGATTAGAAGGTTGAGCCTCAGTGACATGTTCACTGCTTTCACGAATACGTAGCAGAAACTCAGGTCTTGATCCAGGTTTTTGTCGATACCAGTGGAGATTGTAAACTGATCCAGTATATGTGCAGGACAGTGAGATGTTGCTGCCTTCAGTTGAAAATACATTGGTTTGATCTGGTTTAATGCTATTGTCATCAGCCTCTCCTATAAAAACATTACAACAATATTGTGATATTTTAATAATAAATAATACATTTCACATGAAAAATTGTCTTCTTAATTAAAATTATTAAAAAATAATATTTTGTGTGCAGTGTATATGACTTACCAACATCAGCAAGAGTGAAAAACACCACGAAGAGGAACAACATTGTTTTCCTGAGTGTTTAGTTCAAACCTCTAGCTTTAGAAATGAATGCCAGTGTTATTATTTGATGTACATCTCCACCTCTAGCTCCACCTACTTGTATTTATGCATATTCATGACAACTGTGCTGTTCTAGATACTGCTTATATAAATCTTTGTAGAAATATTTTGCAATAATAATAAAATATAGTCCTAAGAAGCCATGGATTCACTCATACCATTTACTCAGTTCCATTTCCTCATTGTTCTGTGAAATTCTATCTAAGACAGTTTTACTGGATTAAATGTATGTTCCAGTGGTATTTATTGCTTTTGTGTGTAGAAATTTGTTGTGTTTGTTTTCTTTCCTCTGTGTGTCATGTGTGCAGCAGAAAGCGGCTTACTGTTAGAACCACTAAGTAAGAAAATAAGGTTTATTTGAGAATAAAGAAGAAATATTTATACAAACTTTAATTAAGCCCTTAATGCTCAGTCATAACCAACACACAAGCTTAGAGGTAGTTAAATAGAAAAAATAAAATGTTCCTGTACTCAAGATAGCATCAGAAGTGAAAGAACAATAAAGGCAGAGTTTCAGATGAGTTCAGTGTTTCTGACACAGCAGGTGCTTTTGTTTGTCACAGAAATAACATTAGATGAGTATTTATTCTTATTACAGTTTAGTCTTAAGTGGCCAGATGTGTTCAATTATGTAGTATGAAAGGGTCAGTGATTAATTCTTGTAGTTTGTGCTCTGCTTCACATAGCAAGGTTTCTAAGTCTGTAAGCAGTTTTACTGTTTTTACCACCATGTTTGTCTCTTTACTCAACCTTTATTCTGTAGGCAAACAACCCAGGCAAGATTATATAAAAATTAAAACATTTACAAATAGTTTTGGTGAAATATGTTCATGGTTGTTAAAGTTGAGGTGTCAAAATACATTAGAAACAGAAAAAGCAGAATTCAGATTTCAGCCACAGCAACATCTGTCATGTTCTCCTAGAGAACTAAAGAATTAAATTCATTATTTTCCTCAACATTCTACAAACAATATGTCATAATGACAATGTAAAAGAAGTTTGTTTGAAATCTTTGCAAATTTATATAAAAATAGAAAAATAAAATCACATGTACATGAGTATTCCCAGCCTTTGCTCAATACTCTGTTGAAGCACCCCTTTGGCACCAATTACAGCCTCAAATCTTTTTGAGTATGATTCTACAAGCTTGGCACACCTATTTTTAGACAGTTTCTCCCATTCTTCTCTGCAGGACCTCTCAAGCTCCATCAGGTTGGATGGGGAGTGTCAGTGCACAGCCATTTTCAGATCTCTCCAGACATGTTCAAGTCTGGTCTCTGGCTGGGTCACTCAAGGACATTCATAGAGTTGTCCTTTAGCCACTCCTTTGTTATCTTGGCTGTGTGCTTAGGGTCGTTGTACTATTGGAAGATGAACCGTCGCCCCAGTCTGAGGTCTAGAGCACTCTGGAGCAGGTTTTCATCAAGGATGTCTCTGTACATTGCTGAATTCATCATTACCTCCATCTTGACTAGTCTCCCAGTTCCTGCCACTGAAAAACATCCCCACAGCATGATGCTGCCACCACCAGACATGATGCTTGCCATTCTGGTTCCCCCTTGTCTGGGGGAAGAAGCTGTTACAGAGGCTGCCAGTGATGATCCAGATGTTCTGAAACCTTCTGTCAGATAGCAGAAGGGTGGAGGTTATATCCATAAATTTGGTGGCTTTATAAAATAATGTTTTTTGTAAGGATCTTCATTAAAGTTCAGAGAGACCTTGATGTTTCCAGTGGTTTTTACAATCTGCTGTAGGTTCTTGTGCTCTGAGACTCAGTTTCACATAGTAAACAGTGGAACAGCTGTTCAGGATGCTAGCAATATATCTTCCTGAATGTAGTGATGAGGATGAGAGGGAAGTGTGTTCTGTCTCTGCAGGAAATTGAGACTCTTATGAGATTTTCTAGCTCAGAAAAGATCCTCTGTGATGTGCATCTAAGACTGTCTCAATGATCAGACCAGCAGAGGAGCACAGACTGATCACTGAGGATCAATAGTGATAGATTTGTCTCTAAATGAACATACTGTCTCCTAATAATACAACATGTGTCAAAAATATAAACTCTGTATAAATCACAATAGAGACTAATATAGCATGTACATTCAAAATTATCAGTAGAACTGCTTTCAGTATAACAAAACTGTGTGAAAGTTTTTGTACAGTGCAGCTGGATTTTCTGTCACTGTGGGCCGCAGAGCACAGTAGTATAGAGCAGAGTCTGATACAGCAGCAGAGAAGATGATCAGATCCACTTGTTTATCATCAACTTTAGCAGATATTCTTGGGTCAGTGTTGGAAATTGCAGTTCCACTTTGAACAATATAAAGAAGGAACTCAGGTTTAGATTTTGGATATTGTCTGTACCAGTGCAGGTAGTCTGATGTGCCACTTTTTTTGTATTTGCAGGACAGAGTAACATCATCACCTTCATCTACAACTTTATGAGTGAAAAGTGTCTCTATTGAATCTGCCATGGAGTCACCTGTCATAGAGAAGAGAACATAATGTTTTTAACCTTTAAATAATCAACAGGAAATACTTAAGTCAGACCCACACTCTGCATTTTCACACTGCATCACCACACAGACTAATATTTAATATAATATAGTTAATATTTCTGCAATAACAAAAAGTCAATGTTAACTCACCTAGTGAAAGGCACAGATACATGAATATAACAGTGAACATGATGACTGGTCTTAGCTCAGTGAAAATAGTCGAGATCTTTCTGTAATCTAATATGTTAACACCATAAAGCTTCAAAATTGCTCCACCCCACAGCATCACATGACAGTGTCACCAATGTTGTTGTCAGATTGTTGATTCTTACTGAAACATCCTGGCTTTACATTCAGCCTCATATGGGGAATCTGTCCAGAGCACATTTAAGCAATCACATACTGAAAGCAGGGAATTAATGTATGTATGTAAAAATGATCAGTTTAATCTAGTAAAAATAGACATTAGATGAGTATTTATTCTTATTACAGTTTAGTCTTAAGTGGACAGTTGTGTTGTTTAATCAGAATGCTATCTCTGAAATTAGCTTAGGCACTAAGAGTAACCAGGGCAGGGGTTAGGATATTATATCAGCAGTATGTGTGATAGAAGAACAAGTATACTCTATGTCACAAAGGTTTTACTGTGAAAAGTAGCATCATCATCTCAGAGAATGTGAGCAGGTTGTGTGGTGCTCTAGTACTTGACCCACAATAAGATAAGTGACTGCGCCATCTTGTGTTCACTGAAGAGAAAAACCTTAACACACTAATAAATAAAACTCTGCAAACAGGTCATACAGCCACACATATATACATACTCTGGATTAGTAATTATATATTAGACCTTATATTTTAATTGTATTTACAACACCAGGTAGTTTGTGGTGTCTTTATAACACTGATGCATTTTTCAATCAATACTGCTGCTTTTGTCATTGTGTTAGTTTCTGTAATTTCTTTACATTATTGTAAAGCAGAAAAAGAAATAAGAAGGAAAAACTAAAAGGAAACAGATGTTGAAATCGGTTTAAAAACTCAACAACTAAACTGAACAGGCCATTGGGTAATATTTTATGTTCACATGATGTTAGAAGGATGTACTACTACTACTAGCTCGACAGTGAAAGACCTGGGTGTAATATTAGACAGCAACTTGTCTTTTGAAAATCATATTTCCAATATTACTAAAACAGCATTCTTCCACATTAGAAATATCGCCAAGCTGAGAAACTTTTTATCTGTATCTGATGCAGAAAAGCTAGTTCATGCATTCATGACCTCCAGACTGGACTATTGTCATGCATTACTAGGTGGTTGTCCTGCACATTTAATAAACAAGCTACAGTTAGTCCAGAATGCAGCCACCAGAGTTCTTACTAGGTCAAGAAAATGTGATCATATAACACCAGTATTATCATCTCTGCACTGGCTACCTGTTAAGCTTAGAATTGATTATAAACTATCACTACTTACGTACAAGGCTCTAAATGGTTTAGTTCCCACGTGTCTAGCCAGTCTTCTAACACGTCACAATCCACCACGCTCCTTAAGAGCTCAAAATTCTGGACTTCTGCTAGTTCCCAGAATATCAAAGTCTACAAAAGGGGGTAGAGAGTTTTCATATTTAGCTCCTAAACTTTGGAATAGTCTTCCTGACTGAGTTCAGGGCTCAGGCACCGGGTCTCCCAGTTCAAATGTAGACTAAAGACATATCTCTTTTGCCGGGCATACACCTAATACATCCCATAATCTTGTGCTCCAGTGCATCTGATTAAATGCACATTATCATCTAGTGCCTGCTAATATTATGAACAGCAGCTATGCTCCTGTAACTCCTTGGAAAAATAAGCTTCCAACAAACAACTCAAACTTTTTGTTAGTTTTGTCCCACCCAGTCCATTGCATGCAAGACCAGGGCTCGTCCGAGATTTGAAACTGGGACCGCTCGCACCCAAAACAAGAATCATACCCCTAAACCAACGAACCAGATTGCCCTGGTTTGGCTTGTTGTGCTCTGATGGATGTCCAATGTACTCTGCAACTGTTCTGCCTTCCTTTTCGTATGGACTGGGTTCCGAACAAAAGGAACTTGGTTAAAGAAAGTCAAGTTAACAATAAAGAGAGGGCTCCTGTGGGATTAGAACCTTTTTGGAACCCTCAGGAACCCAGCAGCCAAGTGTGAACCAAGTAAACAGTTCTTGGCATTAGGCCAAATACATCATGAATCTCAGATGACATGATGAGCAAAAGCCAAGTCTTGTGAAACAACGAGTTAATGAGAAAGGAAGGGCTCATCCAGGATTTGGACCTCTCACACCCAAAGTGAGAATCATCGCTTGTTAGGGATGTTGTGCACTGATGCACTTTCACTTAAATTTACCCTGCAAACATACGTCTTCCTGTTCTATGGGCTCGTGCTAAACTTTTCAGTTGACTACTATTGCAATAATTTTACTAACTCCATTCTGTTGGAAAGGAGACATCAACAAGCAGCATTGAGCAGGTCTAATTCTTATATTCTGCCAAGTCTAAAACTCATACATTAGTTTTAGAATTTCCTAATTACCTCAATGCTGGTCTGAGCGAATGGTCTTAGATAGTATATATAGTTCAATGTCTTTTTGCACTTCTAATTTAATTACATATCGCCTCTAGGAGTGTGTGAATGTGTGATTTTTCTAATTCATCAGCAGAACTGCCTTGAGTATAACAAAACTGTGCCACAGTTCTTGTACAGTGCAGCTGGATTTCCTGTCACTGTGGGCTGCAGAGCACAGTAGTATAGAGCAGAGTCTGATACAGCAGCAGAGGAGATGATCAGATCCACTTGTTTATCTTTAACGTTAGCAGACATTCTTGGGGGAATTTCAGATTTTGGATCTCCACTTTGGTAAATATAAAGAAGGAACTCAGGATTAGATTTGGGATATTGCCTGTACCAGTGCAGGTAGTTGTTTGCTGTAGCACTTGATTCGTATTTGCAGGACAGAGTAACATCATCACCTTCATCTACAACTTTATGAGTGAAAAGTGTCTCTATGGAATCTGCCATGGAGTCACCTGTCATAGAGAAGATAGTATTGTTTTTTTAAATGATAAAGAATAATAAAGTGTTAAACAAATCATACTCACAATTTACTACTTTTTAAAAACACGTGTTCATGTTTTCAGAACATATTATTTTTGCAATAATAAAAATGTTTACTCACCCAGTGAAAGCCACAGACACATGAATATAACAGTGAACATGGTGAATGGTCTTAGCTGAAGGAAACTATTCTTTCTGTACACTGATATGTTAACATCATCAGGATTCATGAAGCTCCGCCCCACAGCATCACTCACATGACAGTGTCACTAATGTTGCTGAAAGATTCTTGCCATATGCAGCTGCACACGCAAACAACACTGGATGACTCTGGATGACTTTCATCATTTATTCTGATCCTCTTTATTGAACATAGAAGTACACACTAATAATAAACACCAGTAATTTCATCTCAACCCATTTTGCATCTTTCTCCATTCATTTCTCTTCCAATCCCACTGTAGTACTAGTATGTGTTCTGGGTGACTCGTGTCCAGGGCTCTGCTCCTTTGACCACAAGGGTGGAATTAATACTATAACATTCATTTATTTAGCAGATGCTGTTATTTATTAACATTTAAAAGCAGAGTTCTGTAAGATTATTATCTGTGTTATACTACAATGGTTTAAAATATAATAATAGCACACCCAACTTAAAATGCAGCATATGAGTAGTATCATGGATATCTGGGATATTCCCTTGCTAGACCACCAGAGGACAGCGCTGCACATTAGAGTTGAACTCTATTTTGGTTGTATGTTCATTTCCCCTGTTCAGTTGGTTCACCTGTTTTGTGTTAAGTGAGTAGTGAAGCAGTAATTTGCTACACGAGTTAAGCTCCTTTGTCTTACCTTGTAATTGCCTAGCTTCTGTTTGACGCACATTTGTTTGCCTGGCCTAGCCTAGCCTCGCTTAGAACGCCTAGCCTCGCTTAGCATCGCCTAGCCTCACTTAGCATCGCCTAGCCTCGCTTAGCCTCGCCTAGCCTCGCCTAGCATCGCCTAGCCTCGCCTAGCATCGCCTAGCCTCGCCTTGCCTCGCCTAGCCTAGCCTAGCCTCGCTTAGAACACCTAGCCTCGCTTAGCATCGCCTAGCCTCGCTTAGCATCGCCTAGCCTCGCTTAGCCTCGCCTAGCCTTGCCTAGCCTCGCCTAGCATCGCCTAGCCTCGCCTAGCATCGCCTAGCATTGCCTAACCTAGCGTATTTCCGAATCTAGTTTTGGTATGCTTTATTTTACTGCAGTTTCTGCTTCTATGTAGTAGTTTATTCAGCAGTATAAAAAACAAATAAAATATTATAAAAATGAAATATTTTAAAATGTATGTGTATTGATGAATTCTTCATTATAAGAACAGTTATTGTGGGATCTTTTGATTCCGTTCACCAAAAAGATTCGCTCAGATTCATTTACTGAAGTTCTCAGTGACTCTTTCAGTAAGTTACATCATTAAACCAGTTAGCGTTTCAGTCTCTCAATACATTCATTTAAAAATGGCAAGTTTTCAAGAGTCAAGTCTTAATATTAGGATTTATTCAAATCAGCATGTCCAGTTATAAGAGCAGGTCTGGTATTTATTTTCAGAAATTTCAGTCAGTGAGAGAGTGGTGATCAAGTGATACGAATGTAAATTGGAAAAATTACAACATTTTTACATTAGTGTTTAAAATAGTTTTCAGTGCAACAATTTTCTCAAATATAGTCATCTGTCATTTTTAATGTTGTTAGTGGTTATGCCCCACAGGTAGGTTGTGAGTTGGAGGAGAAAGAGAGATTCTGGAGTGAATTAGATGAGGTGATGGAGAGTATTCCCACGGGTGAGAGAGTGGTGATAGGAGCGGATTTTAATGGACATGTTGGTGAGGGGAACACAGGTGATGAGGAGGTGATGGGCAAGTTTGGAGTTAAGGAAAGGAACCTTGAAGGACAGATGGTAGTGGACTTTGCTAAGAGGATGGACATGGGTGTGGTTAACATTTATTTTCAGAAGAGGGAGGAGCATAGAGTGACTTACAAGAGTGGAGGTAGGAGCACACAGGTAGACTACATCCTATGTAGAAGAGGCAATCTGAAAGAGATTAGTGACTGTAAAGTGGTAGTGGGAGAGAGTGTAGCCAGACAGCATAGGATGGTGGTGTGTAGGATGACTCTGATGGTCTGTAAGAAGAAGAGGTCAGAGATAGAGAAGAAAACCAAGTGGTGGAAGCTGAAAAAGGAGGAATGTTGTGAGGAATTTAGACAGAAGTTGAGGCAGGCTCTGGGTGGTCAGGTAGTGCTGCCAGATGACTTGGAAACTACAGCAGACGTGATCAGGGAGACAGGGAGAAAGGTGCTGGGTGTGTCATCTGGAAGGAGGAAAGAAGATAAGGAGACTTGGTGGTGGAATGAGGAAGTTCAGGATAGTATCCAGAGGAAGAGGTTAGCCAAGAAGAAGTGGGACATGGACAGGACTGAAGAGAATAGACAGGAATACAAGGAGTTACAACGCAGAGTGAAGAGGGAGGTGTCTAAGGCCAAGCAGAAGGCATATGACGAGTTGTACACTAGGTTAGACACTAGAGAAGGAGAGAAGGACTTGTACAGGTTAGCTAGGCAGAGGGATCGAGATGGGAAGGATGTGCAGCAAGTTAGAGTTATTAAGGATAGAGATGGAAGGGTTCTCACAAGTGAGGAGAGTGTACAGAGGAGATGGAAGGAATACTTTGAGGAGCTGATGAATGAGGAAAATGAGAGGGAAAAAAGAGTAGAAGGGGTGAACTCTGTGGAACAGAAAGTAGATAAGATTAGAAAGGATGAAGTCAGGAAGGCTTTGAAGAGGATGAAAAGTGGGAAGGCAGCTGGTCCTGACGACATCCCGGTGGAGGTCTGGAAGTGTCTGGGAGAGGCAGCAGTGGAATTTTTGGCTAGTTTGTTCAACAGGGTTTTAGAGAGTGAGAGGATGCCTGAGGAATGGAGAAGAAGTGTGTTAGTGCCGATCTTTAAGAATAAGGGTGACGTGCAGAGTTGCAGCAACTATAGGGGGATAAAGTTGATGAGCCATACAATGAAGGTATGGGAAAGAGTAGTGGAAGCTAGGTTAAGGAAGGTAGTGGAAATTTGTGAGCAGCAGTATGGCTTCATGCCCAGAAAGAGCACAACAGATGCAATTTTTGCTCTGAGAATTTTGATGGAGAAGTATAGGGATGGTCAGAGAGAGTTGCACTGTGTGTTTGTAGACTTGGAGAAAGCATATGACAGGGTGCCAAGAGAAGAGCTGTGGTACTGTATGAGGAAGTCAGGAGTAGCAGAGAAGTATGTCAGAGTGGTGCTGGACATGTATGAGAGGAGCAGGACAGTGGTGAGGTGTGCTGTAGGTCAGAGAGAGGAGTTCAATGTGGAGGTGGGACTGCATCAGGGATCGTCTCTGAGCCCCTTCCTGTTTGCTATAGTGATGGACCAGTTGTCAGAGGAGGTCAGACAGGAGTCTCCTTGGACAATGATGTTTGCAGATGACATTGTGATCTGTAGTGAGAGCAGGGAGCAGGTGGAGGAAAACCTGGAGAGGTGGAGGTTTGCGCTGGAGAGAAGAGGAATGAAAGTCAGTCGTAGTAAGACTGAGTACATGTGTGTGAATGAAAGGGAGGGAAGTGGAACAGTGAGGTTACAGGGTGAAGAGGTGAAGAAGGTACAGGAGTTTAAGTACTTGGGGTCAACAGTCCAGAGTAATGGAGAGTGTGGGAAAGAGGTAAAGAAGCGAGTGCAGGCAGGTTGGAATGGGTGGAGAAAGGTGTCGGGAGTTCTGTGTGATCAGAAAATATCAGCGAGAATCAAGGGGAAGGTGTACAGGACAGTGGTGAGACCGGCCATGCTGTATGGTTTAGAGACAGTGTCACTGAGGAAGAGACAGGAGTCAGAGCTAGAGGTAGCAGAGCTGAAGATGTTGAGGTTCTCTTTGGGAGTGACAAGATTGGACAGGATTAGGAGCGAGTACATCAGAGGGACAGCTCATGTTGGACGTTTGGGGGACAAAGTTAGGGAGTCCAGATTAAGATGGTTTGGACATGTTCAGAGGAGGTACAGTGAGTATATTGGTAGGAGAATGTTGGACATGGAGCTGCCAGGCAGGAGGCAAAGAGGAAGGCCAAAGAGGAGGTATATGGATGGAATTAATGAGGATATGAAGCTAGTGGGTGCAAGGGTTGAGGATGCAGAAGATAGGGATAGGTGGAGAGAGATGATTCGCTGTGGCGACCCCTGAAGGGAAAAGCCGAAAGAAGAAGAAGAAGATTTTATTGAATGTTGTTTACATCTTAGGCTGATTTTTACTGAATATAGTGACTGTACCCTGATCAGGATAAAGTACTGAAGATTAATGAATGAACCCATTGTGGAATTCAGTTATGTAATGATACACATGTAAATACATATTGTAATTAGTCATATTAACATGTTTGTGTCACAGCCTATGTTCTGTTGGCTAAATTTCCCATCTTCTAAACAGGTGAATAGGTCAGCTCACTGTTACAGTCAGTGGTTGAAAAAAGGTTCTACCAGATCTTTTTCTGTTTTGTTTTTTTTATCTCTAATCCACATGAAGCCTCTCACCAAAATCCATATAAGATGCTCAGTAGTTTGAATTGATGTGCTCCCTGTGTTAAAAAGAGAAAAGATTTTTTTTTAATGAATGAAATATAAAAATGCCTTAGAAGTAATATTAAGTGTTACAACCCGTGAGGTTGTGTTGTGTATTCTGTCTTATATGTGTTTAGTCCTTCAGGTTGGTCCCCTCTGTACACTCGCCCAGGCCTGCTTGCTCCTCCAGCAGTTAACACTTCCGCCTCAAGATGTCGTTGTTAATGGTGACAGTATAAAGCTGGGATATAAGCCAACAACCCCAACTTCAATGCTCACTTGGTGTGTTGTGTTTGCGTGTGTGTTGAGATTCGTTTTGTGTATTTGTTTCTAACAATTCTGGTTTCGATCTTTGCCTGCCTTGACTATGAGTCTGATCTGCTCCATGTTTATGGTTTCGCGGCCTTGTGTATATAATCATTGTTTGCACATGTAAATATTGAGACGTTGTATATATTCACTGGCACTAGGGGTGTGACTGCTATTTTTGTTGGAGATGTTCATTTCTTTTTTGTTGAGGTCAGATAGC
>JAUCMX010000005.1:4642042-4701361 GCA_033459395.1 Hemibagrus guttatus | reverse complement strand
ACTCTGCTCTATACTACTGTGCTCTGAGGCCCACAGTGACAGGAAATCCAGCTGCACTGTACAAAAACCTTTTTTTTATGTTGAAAGCAGTTATGCCAATAAGAAATTGACATGGCCTTTTTGGGGAAGACTTTGTCTTTCCTTCTCATGATTTATAACAAGTTTATATTATTGACATATTTCATTCATTCATTCATTCATTTATTCATTCATCCATTCATCTGTAACTATTTTATTTAGTCTTTTAGTCTTATGTTTTGATCTGTATTTGTAATGGCTGGCCGCCGGAGGCGGAAGTGGCCGGATCCATTCGCCGAGCTGGCGACGGGACACAGACAGTACGGGAAATCGGGGACAGAAAGTGGGTCAATACCGGGAAGACAATAATCCGAGCGACAGTACAAAAAGGGGTAATCCAAAAGCGAAAGTCCGAAAACAGTCCGAGATCAATAATCCAACAATAGAAACATCCGAGGCAAAACGAAAGCAGCAACAATAAACAGTCCAGGTCATACACAGTAATCCAATCAGAAATAGCAGTACGCCAACGCTCGGTAAATCCCATATGAAATATTACTTCGCGCCGGCCAGGAAGTGCGCACCATTTTTAAATCCCCCCGTGAACCGGAAGCGGCTTCAAAACACGGGCGAGGGCTCCCTCTCGCGGTCACCTCTAGCGCGAGTCGTGACAGAGCCCCCCCCTCTAGGAACACCTCCCGGGGTTCTACGCCGAGGGCGCCCCCTAGGACGCGGTGCGGGCCTGTTCGGATGGTCGCGGTGGAAATCCTCCACGAGCGACGGATCCAGGATGTCGGCGGCCTCCACCCACGAACGTTCCTCGGGGCCGTACCCCTCCCAGTCCATGAGGTATTGAAGACGGGACCGAACCCGCCTGGAGTTCAGAAGGGACCGTACCCGGTACGCTGGGAACCCCTCGATGTCCAGAGGCGGCGGTGGCTCCTCACAGACCCCTGTCTCCCCGGCGGACGAGTGTGCTGGCTTAAGGAGGGAAACGTGGAAGGTGGGGCATATACGGTAGGATGCCGGGAGCCGAAGTCGGTACGCCACAGGATTCACCTGTCGGACAATCTCAAAAGGGCCGACGAACTTAGGGTTGAGTTTCCGGCAGGGCAGCTTCAGATGCAGGTTCCGTGTCGACAGCCACACCTTCTGTCCCACCCGGTAGGAGGGGTGTGGCCGACGGCGTCGGTCAGCCTGAATCCTTTGTCTCCTCACTGCCCTTTGTAGGCGCACGTGGGCTCGTTCCCACACCTCCTGACTTAGCCGATACCACTCCTCCACAGCCAGAACATCGGACGGCTCCCCCGACCAGGGGAACAGTGGTGGCTGATACCCCAATACGCATTGAAACGGCGTCAGACCCGTGGAGGAGTGGATGAGAGAGTTCTGGGCATATTCGGCCCACGGCAGGAACTCACTCCATCGGCGTTGTTCCCGGCTACAGTACGTCCTGAGGAAACGACCGATCTCCTGATTAAGGCGCTCCGCCTGCCCGTTCGACTGGGGGTGGTAGCCTGAACTCAAGCTAACCCCAATGCCCAATCTTGCACACAGCGACCCCCACACCCGGGAGGTAAACTGCGGGCCCCGATCCGAAACAATGTCCTCGGGCAGGCCAAAGTTGCGAAACACGTGATGAAACATGGCCTCCGCAGACTGCAAGGCCGTGGGTAAACCCTTGAGGGGGATCAGTTTACACCCCTTCGAGAAACGATCTACCACCACCATCACAGTCGTGAAACCTCCGGAGTCTGGCAGGTCGGTCAGGAAGTCCACCGACAGGTGCGACCAGGGCCGTCGAGGGATCGGAAGGGGTTCCAGCAGCCCCTCCGGAAGTAAATGACTGGTCCGCACCTGTGCGCACGTGGGGCACGACCTGACATACTCCTCCACATCCGAGCCCAGGGAGGACCACCAGAACCGGTTGCGGACGAGTTGGGTAGATCGGCGAATGCCTGGGTGTCCGGAGCTGGGGGCCTCGTGCACCCACTGCATAACCTGCTGTCGGAAGTGTAGGGGCACGAAGAGTTTGGTAGGTGGACAGCCGGCAGGGGGCGGTTCGTCGGTGTGAGCCCGTCGAATCTCCTCAATGAGGTTCCATTGCACCGGCGCCAGGATCGCTGTAGCCGGCAAGATGACATCCGGCTGAGTCGGCTCGTCGTCCGCCTCGAACTGTCTGGACAACGCATCTGCTTTGCCGTTCTTAGACCCGGGACGGTAGGTTACTGTAAACGCAAAGCGAGTGAAGAAGATGGCCCACCTAGCTTGTCGAGGGTTCAGTCGCTTGGCTCCCCGAAGATACTCTAGGTTGCGGTGGTCTGTGAGCACCTGAAAAGGATGGCGCGCTCCCTCCAGCCAGTGGCGCCACTCCTCCAACGCTGCTTTGATGGCGAGCAATTCCCGGTTGCCTACATCGTAGTTCACCTCTGCGCTCGTCAGTTTCCTGGAATAAAAAGCACAGGGGTGAAGCTTACCGGGTTCGCCGTGCCGCTGGGATAGTACCGCCCCGAGTCCACTGCTGGATGCATCCACCTCAACCACGAACGGCAGGTCCGGATCTGGGTGTCGCAAGATAGGAGCAGTGGTAAAACAGTTCTTTAGCTGCTGGAAGGCCGACCGGGCCGGGTCCGTCCAGGTCAGCTTCTTGGGTTTACCCCTGAGTAGCGACGTCAACGGGCCGGCCACCGAACTGTAATTCTGGATGAACCTCCGGTAAAAGTTGGCGAAGCCCAGGAAACGCTGTAGCTCTCGCACCGAGGTAGGGGCAGGCCACTCCGTCACCGCCTGGACTTTAACTACATCCATCTCTACTCCATGTCGGGAGATCACATACCCCAGGAATGTCACTGTGGATCGATGAAACTCACATTTCTCCAGCTTCGCATATAGGTGGTGTTGCTGCAGTCTACCCAGCACCTCCCGTACCATACGCACATGCTCCTCCATAGAAGAAGAGTACACCAGTATATCATCAATGTAAGCGATGACCCCTTTCCCCAGTAGGTCCTGGAAAACCCCGTTAATGAGGGCCTGGAACACTGCTGGGGCATTAGTGAGGCCGAATGGCATCACACAATATTCGTAGTGGCCACTAGTAGTGTGAAAAGCGGTCTTCCACTCATCCCCCTCACGGATACGCACCAGGTTGTAGGCACTCCTGAGGTCTAGTTTGGTGAACACCCTAGCACCCCTTAGTTGCTCCAGCACAGCGGGTACCAGGGGCAAAGGGTAGGGGTAGCGAACGGTAATGGCGTTCAACCCCCTGTAGTCGATACATGGCCGAAGACCCCCATCCCTTTTCCCGACGAAGAAGAACCCTGCTGCCGCGGGGGAGGTGGATGGTCGAATGTGCCCCGCGTCCAGGGCAGCCTCGATATACTCCTCCATGGCTTTAGACTCAGGAAGAGAAAGAGGGTAGACCCGCCCCTTCGGGAGAGATGTGTTGGGCAGCAGGTCTATAGCACAATCCCAGACCTGATGTGTCGGCAAGCGTGCCGCCCTCTCCTCACTAAAAACCTCCATGAAATCAGTGTACTGGTGCGGGACATGTCCGTGTGCTGCCGAAGTCATTTCGTCCACACGGGAAGTCCCGCAGGGCCTAGGCACCGGGTCCCGTAAGCACCCCTTGAGGCAGGCAGGCGACCAGCGGGCTAACTCCCCCGAGCGCCATGAGATTTGGGGGTCGTGGTGCCTCAGCCACGGGAAGCCCAGGATTACCGGATTCGCCGGTGATGCGGTGACGTAAAAGGCCAACTGTTCGTGGTGGAAGAGCCCTACTCGGAAGTCCAAGAGCTCTGTCTGACGTGTTAGGTAGCCCTCTCCAATGGGCTGACTGTCGATGGCCGTGATCCTCAATGATGGCACGCAAGGGAAGGTGGGGATCCCGAGTTCCTCCACCAACGCCCTGTCTATGAGGTTCACGGCTGCGCCAGAGTCAATTAACGCTGTAACAGAAAACCAGCGATCAGAACAACGGAGAGACACTGGCACCGTCAGGCTGAAAAACAGGGAACTGCCACCCACCTGGGCTGATGAGGGTCTTTCTGGGCACCGGGAACTCAAATGTCCGGAGGCCCCGCAGTTGTAACACAACCGCATCTGACCGCGAGGCCGGTGTCCCTGTGCAGCCAACCTGGATCTCCCCAGTTGCATGGGCTCAGGAGCCTCTTCCCGATGTTCAGGGTAATCCGTGCGTACTCTGGGGCGAGCAGAGGCAGAGGCTTGGGTCCCCGTGCGGTGTTGGCGCCGCAGATTGTCCAGTCTGATGGACGTAGCCACAAACTGGGACAGGGAGGTCGCCTCCGTATGGCAAGCTAGCTCAGCCTGGAGACCGGGGTTTAGACCGGCGCGGAACACGGCCCAGAGTGCCGCGTCATTCCAGCCAGACTGGGCCGCCAGGGTGCGGAACCTGATGGCATAGTCAGCTGCGGTCTCAGAGCCCTGGCGCAGCTCCATGAGTTGGAGGGAAATGTCCTTGCCGCCCGCAGGATATTCAAAAACCTCCCTAATCATCCCCGCGAAGTAAGCAAAAGACAATTTTACCTGCGGGTCAGCGTCCCAGATGGCCGACGCCCATTCAAGAGCCCTATCAGTCATAAGCGAGAGCAAAAAGGCACATTTTGTCCCCTCTTCACGATACATCCCCGGCTGATGCGAAAAGAAAACCTCGCACTGACGTAAGAAACCGCGACAACGGTCAGCAGATCCATCAAACTTTTCTGGCAACGCCAGCCGGGGTGACTCACCGCGTGCAGATGGTGGATCAATGGGTGCCGCGATACTCGCGCCGCTGAGCTGGGCTTGCAGCGCCGTCACCTGATCCTGATAGGAGCGAATGATCGCTCCTTGCCGCACGATGATATCGCGCAGCTCTGCTGGATCCGTGATAGGCGAAGTAATCTGTAATGGCTGGCCGCCGGAGGCGGAAGTGGCCGGATCCATTCGCCGAGCTGGCGACGGGACACAGACAGTACGGGAAATCGGGGACAGAAAGTGGGTCGATACCGGGAAGACAATAATCCGAGCGACAGTACAAAAAGGGGTAATCCAAAAGCGAAAGTCCGAAAACAGTCCGAGATCAATAATCCAACAATAGAAACATCCGAGGCAAAACGAAAGCAGCAACAATAAACAGTCCAGGTCATACACAGTAATCCAATCAGAAATAGCAGTACGCCAACGCTCGGTAAATCCCATATGAAATATTACTTCGCGCCGGCCAGGAAGTGCGCACCATTTTTAAATCCCCCCGTGAACCGGAAGCGGCTTCAAAACACGGGCGAGGGCTCCCTCTCGCGGTCACCTCTAGCGCGAGTCGTGACAGTATTTGTAGCTTGGTTTCATTAATTTCAGTACTCAAATAAGTGATTATGCAGAAGTTAGGAAAACACCCCTTTTCTCCAAAAAGAAGGCAAAAAGAAAAAAATATGGCAGCATGATTTGCAAATTTGCATCTTAACAAATTCTGAAACAATATTCTTTGTACTGATGGTTTATTATCATGCATACGTTCATGTTTGGTAAAGGCCAAACAGAGTTTATCAAAACAAACACCTCATACCCAGTGGCATGATGGTGGAGGGGTGATGATTCGGTTGTTTTGCAGCCACAAGCTCTAGAAAACTTTTAATCATTTGGACAACAATGATCCCCATTTTATATTAGAATGTTCTTGAGACAAATGTAAGACCTCTGTCTATTAGCTTATGTTGGGCTGAAACTGCGTCATATAAAAGCAAACTGTCCCTTTAATGAATATATACTATACTTTTGTTTTATATATATTGATGGTTCTTGATGTAAACAATGAATATTGCTATTTCAATGTAGCTCCTACAGATGGCAGTACAAGACATGAAAAGACCCTAGAAGTGAACTTGATTGGACCTGGACACAACAGAAACATGTGGAGTGTAACAGTAGCCATGAACATTAAACCTGAACAAAGCTTCAGCACAGATACATGGTGTGTGGAGTGCAGTCTGACTGAAACACTTAAAATTATCACAGAAACTTTAAACAGCATTGAGCTTAATACAAGATGCTTATGTATTTGTGCACATGCTCTCAAACACCACCTTGTTAAGGGTTTTATATTATTATAATTTTAGGGGGAAATTTTTTTAAATCCTATCAGTCACTACAGTGCCTCTGGTGTTTTGTTTAGACTTTAAGGGTGTACTATAAATCTGCTGAAGAATTGTTTGATTAAAAAAAAAAACAGTGCAAGCAAAAGATCTAATAAATACATTTGATGAATGCATATTTATTGTTTATATAATAAAGTGACATGCAAAGCAACATTCATAAGTGGTTAATAACATTTGGAGTTTATACAAGGTTACATGATAATATTGTCTCCTTTTCATTTTACAGAAATTTCCACTTGTAATATTTGAGATAAAACTACAAATACAATAAAGAATATATTAAGCCTTACAATTGTAATTACAACAATATTTTTTGTAGATTAGAAAACTGTGTCATTTACATAATGTTGCACATCCTGCACTCTGATTGGTTAAAACAGAGGGAAGCTGCAGTTGAGGCTTTGTACACAGGAAATGCTTAGATGCTCCACTGAAGACAGAGTAGAAGGACACTTGACATTTACAGTAACATAAAAAGGAGACTTACAGAAGAATAGAGGAAAGTAACGCATGATGGTTCTCTGTATGATTCTGTTTTTTACCATGTTCCTAGGTAATCTTATATTTTATTTATCCCACATATCTAGTTTAAATTTTTTTATAACTATTTAAAGAAATGTTTCCATGTGTGAGTGTTTTAGATTGTAAGCATGAAACTGTATGTATACTGTATAATATGGAATTATAATATTCTGAAATAAATGTCCTCTTCAGGTGAGAGCACACAGGACAGCATTACTCCAACATCTTCTGCTGTGTATGGTAAAGAGGAGCAAGCAGTTACACTCTCCTGTGATTATGAGTACACTGTTGCTATGAACAATCTACAGTGGAAATCGACAATTTTCCCAATGCAGCACCAGAATTCCTCGTTCTATTGACGGAATCGGGAGCGAATCAGACAGGTGATACTCCTCGTCCTCATTTGTCTGCTAAAGTTCATAAGAGTCTGAAGCGTGTGGATTTGGAGATCTCTCCTGCTTCAATATCAGACTCTGCACTGTACTACTGCGCCTTGCAGCCCACAGTGACAGGAAAGCCAACTTCACTGTAAAAAAACCCTACAGAGACCTCAAACATGAAAGTGTTGAAGAATCACAATAAGAAGACTGGAAGCTATGCATAACATCAGCATTTTGATTATTTATTCAATAGAAATGTATGTATGTAACCATATGTGAATACTTTATTTGAATTGAATAGACAAAATATTGTAAGTGAATCCAAATACAGATAGAAATGTTAGGTGTGTGTTTCAAGAAGTCACATGTTCACTCTCTCTGCAGTATTAAGTGCAGTTCTCATAAACAATAGTGGCAGGTTTGATGGTTTATTTACTTAATGACAGTGTAAAGATCACATATTTAGAATTTGATTCTGTTCAAGGAATAAAAATGTACATATTGTTAACTTTTTTGACAAGCAGCTGATTAGATTCAGTTTTTTTACTGAGCATAAGATTTAATGTGTTCATCATGTATGTCTTTGCAGGGTCTTTAATATATTTTTGAGAATTACAGGATACCTGAAAGAATGTAAAACTAAGAATAAGAAATGTGAAGAATAAAAACACAGTTGCCATCACACAATCAGGAAAAAAATAAGCTCTATTGAAATGGTGCTCCATAATCAATTCTTGAGGTGGATGAGCTACAACAGCTAAAGACCACATCGGGTTTCACTCCTGTTCACCAAGAACAGGAATCAAAGACTACAGTGGGCCCAGGATCATATATTAGTGATCCAGGATTCTGTCCTGAACACATAAATTAAAAATGATCAAATAATGTTAAATCATGAGACACAACACAGATCTCTAACTCTAAGATATGAATAAGAGGTGAAGTCAGATGCAGTGCTTGAACGATCAATAAAAAAAATTTATGATTTCTCTCATGTAGATGTAACACAAAATTCAATAACCTTAAAATGAATTTTAATGTCTAATTGTTAATTAATCAATATGGCTTTCATTATCACACATGAAACTCCCATACAGCTTACTGACAAACAGTAAATATCAGTGTGCTCTATACTGCTATTAATTCCTCACTATATGCTCTTACCTCAGCTCTAAAAAATAACCTTCATTTCATTCAAAAAAGAAATTATGCACAACACTTTCAATGATTTGACACAGAAACACAGCTATATAGCACCTGGTCACTAGGTCAAAGTCTTCATCCACATTGTCATCTTCAGTGTTTGCAGTCTGTGGCATTAAACATTTTTCTGGGATTTTCTGTGTATTCAAAATGAATAATTTCTGTTACATGTAAAAAATTGGGGATTTCCTTCTAAACTGACTGTGAAACAGTATTTTGTAATATTGCTTGTAATGTGTCCTTCTCTTCAGTGCAGTTTAATCTTCAAGATGAATCTACATTCAGATGAAATTTAGGGATTTGTTAAACACAATATACACTAGATAGGATGTGTACATTGCAGTGAAGCATCACACCATTTGTGTACTATTTAGTATATCTAATTTAGATAGGGGACATACCCCAGTAATTCCACACTAAGAGAATATATTTTATCTACTGCATTTATTGTCATCTCCTCAGTAGAACAGAAGTAATATACTGAAAATAAAAGATAAAAAGAATAAAGCCCAAGGATGAAAATGTTATGGTACACAACACTGAGACTGTCACAGAACCTGAGTAGTAGTAGTAGCTGGTAAGCTTTCTCTGGCAGTTGTATGCTTTTTCTGTAATTGTTGTTCCTTAGGGTTCTGTTTGTTCTGCATGTTATTTCAGATCATTACAGAGGCAAGAGCTGACATCACAAGCTAGCAACTAACAAGCTAGCAATCTCACAAAAACACAAGGCCTTGTTGAATAAAATTTTCCTCAAACAGGCCAGCAGTGAGTTTACTTGCTCTTAACTGTACTAGCAACAGCACAATGCAACAGCTAGCAACAGCACGATTCAATTCAATTTTATTTGTATAGCGCTTTTAACAATGGAAATTGTCTCAAAGCAGCTTTGCAGAACATAAACATAACAAACATAAAAAACATAGTGCAAAAGTCCTAGATGTTAGACAAAATCATCCCTAGTGAGCAAGCCTGAGGCTACTGTAGCAAGGAAAAACTCCCTTAGATGGTATGAGGAAGAAACCTTGAGAGGATCCAGACTCAAAAGGGAACCCATACTCATTCGGGTTTTGAAATGGAAATGGTTCCAGTACTCATCTCTCATCTACCACACATTGGGTTTGCTTACACACACACACACACACACACACACACAAAACACACACACTTACTGTACAACTTACTGTACATAGTGAGATACATACCACTGATTCTCACTATAGTTACAGCTAATTTTTTTTCATCACTTACATAATTGTATTAACACCATCTTTGATATTATTGTCAAGATCAGCAGATGTTTTTCCAAACCTCATTGAAATACCTAAGAAAGTGGTTGTTATCCTCTGCAATCAAGAAATACTTGTCAAGAAAAAAGAAATGTATGTTCACGTGAAAAATTTAATAATTAATCATTAAAACGTTTCCAGAGAAGCAAAAACCTTGAGTAAGTGCAAGAATAACAACAGTTTAAGATTGTGGGCTGCCCTGAATTATAGTGACAACCATAAAACCAGAACAACATAGAAGCTAGTCTCACCAAGGAGAGAGAACATGGACACATAAACGTTTGCCAAAGAAATGAGCATTGCAAAAATATAATGTACTAGGCTCTATTTAATATAACACACCTAACTTCAATCAAAAACTAGCTAATGGTGCTAGGCTAAGCTAGCAAAAAACACAAGGAGTGACACCTGCGCTCTAACATAGTTTGACTAGATTTAAAAAAAATAAGTAAATGGTGGAATGTAGGTCCCACACACAGTCTTACATATTCTCCAACCAATGGAGCTAATATAAGTATAAAAGGGAGAACAAGCAACAAACAAGCAACAAACAGACAACAAACAAACATTAGACTAGCATGCTAACACTGAACCAATAGTCTGAAACAATGTACTGCATTTTAAACTGGTAGCCCCACCCCTTTTGGTTTTCTTTTGGGTCTTCTCACTGGTCAAGTGTCACCCGGTTAATGGTGATTGCCACAGAGTCCCCACCTATAGGAGGACAGCTACAGATGATAAGAAAACTAAAAATGGAGAAATAAAGAATAGGAGCCTGATTGTTTCCCATCTGCCTAAGGGTGGATGATGTTCCCCAATCTGGCCTTGTCTCTGCTCAGCACTGCCTGGAATTCACAGCCACAGATCACAAATCAAATACTTCCTTCACATATCCCAATTTTGGGAAAATTTGGGGTCATGCTACAGCGCTCCTAGAGCAGTGGGGTATAGAGCCTTGCTTAGGAACCTGCAGATCAAGAACCCTTAACCACTTAAACCACCACTGTCCCCCCAGAATTGGCTTCTGTACAGAATCACTACACAAAGGGAATTGTCAGAAGTGGGATTCTTTCCCCACGCCTCCAGGGAAGACTGTGACCTAAACAAAGCGACTTAGACCACTCAACCATCCTGACACACTAAACCACCCTCCTGACACACTAAACCACCATCCTGACACACTAAACCGCCATCCTGACACACTAAACCGCCATAGATTGTCAAGCTCAGTAGCTGAACTAATACCTTTTAAAACAATCTCTAATCAGCTTGACGGGTCCTCTGTTGAAGTGCAGGATTCTGTATAAGTTTTGTAGTACCACAGAAACTAAACTACACTACTCAACTGTTTTATTTGTTAATATTGATAAATCAAGTGTTGTAGTCAGAAATTAGACTGTTAATCTTTGTTACTTAATCAGCTGGTCAACTGGTCAGGTTACACACCACAGTGGTGGTTAATGGCTCATATAATGTAGGAGCCATTGTTTGTATTGTAGAGATTTTGTTGTCCACTGCGTGGCGCTAAACCATAGTATAGCTAAAGCTCCTGTGTAATGAGTCTGGGGAATTGGTAATGGGGAAGCACATGGTTTTTGACCGTGCTAAAGGGTTATTTGCTGGGATGTGGATTATGCAGTATGTGGATATGTGCTTTTTTTTTCAAGATATGAACTTTATGTACACATGTAGACGAAGGAAGGAGAAGCAAAGATTGAGGCTTTGTTTATTTACTTTAAAAAAAATAAAGACATTCTGCTTGGATCCACGTTAGTATGCGTTAAATACGTGCTCATTTCCTGTTAGCAGCGACAACAGCTTAATGGAAGGCCGTAATAATACTGTAATAAGAATAATTCTTCTATTTTCGGCTGCTCCCTTTAGGGTTCGCCACAGCGGTTTCAGTTTTCTCCATCGCAATCTGTCCCCTGTATGTCTTCCCATCCCACATCCATACATCCCTCCTCCTGGGCCTTTCGCTTCTCATCTTTCCCACTGGTTAAAGCTACAATACCATTGAATTATTCCATTTAAATCGTACATAAGCTTGTTGATGAACCGATATAAACTCTTTCTGCCTTTTTTATCTCATTGTGTTTGTGAGCATCAGTCCCAACGTCCTAATCACCAAACATGTAGTGTTTTTGGGGTTGCAATCATGTAGTGCATTTGCAGTTAATTTTCTTTTTTTTCTTACTATTAATTAAGACAAGCAAAAGAAGGTATATTTTTGCGTATGAGTTAGGTCGCCTCTCGACATAGCATTAGCAAAGACTACTGCTAATGCAATGGTATCTAGATAAAAAGGCAACATTGTCAGTACATCAGGCCAGAGCCATGCGTACTGACGCATGCCATTACAAAATAGCAGCTGTTTTTTCCCCCCAGTATATGGACTGCTGTGATTGTATAGGGGTTAGTACTCTGTGTTGGGGCCCCCAGCAAAACCTGGTTTGAATCCGGGTCATAGCATTGGCTTTTCTGTGTCACCGTCTAATGGAGGCCTGACCATGGCTGGTGAACCCTTTTCCTTTGTCAAGCACCTTGAAAAGCATAAGCAGGTAGGCCCTCGTTTCCCCCCAGCTTGCCTGTGGGCCAGTGGCGCAATGGATAACGTGTCTGACTACGGCTCAGAAGACTCTAGATTTGACTCCTGCCTGGCTCAGCTTCTTTTAGCCCAGTACAAAGGTGTGCAACAGACTCCAGCGACTGAATTTCCGGCAGAGTAACAGTGCCCGTAATCTCTGAAATGCGGAGAGTCCTGTACTGGGTAGCACGCTGGCTTACTGCACCATGTCTACTAACCCACGCTTCGTCCAGCTTCTGTTTCTACCCCTAGAGTCACGGCTCAAGTAGCCGAAAGCTCGGAGAGCCATGAATGCTGACTGCTTTGTGCTCTGCAATGCAGCGTTCCCATACAACGTTCTGGATGGTACCGCGACAGAGCTCAAACTGCTTGCTTGCTGAGTGAAATGGCCGATTTCCCAGCTCGCCTGGGAATCGTCCCGGTTTGCCCCCCAATTGGAGCACCCTCTTCCGAGGTGGCCTTTGTAGCAGGTTTGTGTCCCATATGGTCTAATGGTCAGGATTCCTGGTTTTCAGCCAGGCGGCCTGGGTTCGACTCCCGGTATGGGAATGTGGCTTTATTGGATCGCCAGTAAAACTAGCAGAGATACTCTTACTCTGAAATGTTCATATGAGACAAGCAGTGAATACATTTGACTTTACTGGTACAAACAATATCCTAACAGCGCACCACAGTTTTTACTGTATAAACACACAAGGTCATATGCATGTGCTGGTAGCACTCCTGATGATCATTGTTTAGAGGCAGAAGCATCCTCAGACTTTTACTGAACTTACTACCAGAGGTCTAAAGCTCTCAGATTCTGCACTCTATCACTGTGCTCTTAGAGTAGTAGCACAATGATACAGAGTCAGTGAAAGGCTTTACAAAAACATAACAATGGCACATACGAAGAATCTAAAACCACAGCAAAGACACTCCATTTACCAACCTTTTTATCAGTTAACCACAGACACATACATTTCTGCAACATATGCAGCTGAAAGAAGTACAGAATTAAAAAATTATTTTTTATTTTATTTTATAGTTTTATTTGTATAGTGCTTTAATAATAAACATTGTCTCAAAGCGGCTTTATATGAATATAAATTTTTAAGAACAAAAATGCTAAAGTTTTTAAATTTTAAAAAATATATTTTTTGAGCAAAACTAACAACAGCAGATAATTAATCATGCACTAATAACTGAATTAATTTTTTACTTAAATTTTTAAAATAATGATGAGTTAAGGCATGTACTAATCCCAAACTAATGAAGCGCTACCCTTAACTACAACAATCTTATGGAGTGGAATGTGGACTGAAGGATCATATCATTGGTCAGACGTACTGAATGAACACACCTCTTATTTTGAGTCTGATGGGAGAGGAACTTTTTATTCTGATCAAACTGCTTCATGTTGTTTTTTGAATGAAATGATTGAACTAGGAGAATGAAGAAGGATTTGCTGACATGCTGATGTTGTTTGTTCAGATCGTCACCCTTTCAACAAGAAGAGAGAGGGCAGAAAATGTGTAGCACTAATCAATCTGCTGTACACAAAGGTGTAAAAATGACAGATGACTATATTTGAGAAAATTGTTGCACTGAAAACTATTTTTAAAAACTAATGTAAAAATTTTTTATTTTTTCCAATTTACATTTTGTATCACTTGATCACCACTCTCTCACTGACTGAAATTTCTAAAAATAAATACCAGACCTGCTCTTATAACTGGACATGCTGATTTGAATAAATCCTAATATTAAGACTTGACTCTTGAAAACTTGCCATTTTTAAATGAATGTATTGAGAGACTGAAACGCTAACTGGTGTAATGATGTAACTTACTGAAAAAGTCACTGAGAACTTCAGTAAATGAATCTGAGCTAATCTTTTTGGTGAACAGAATCAAAAGATCCCACAATAACTGTTCTTATAATGAAGGATTCATCAAAACACATACATTTTAAAAAAATTTCATTTTTATAACATTTTTTTTTGTCTTTTATACTGCTGAATAAACTACTACATAGAAGCAGAAACTGCAGTAAAATAAAGCAAACCAAAATCTGATTCAGAAATACGCTAGGCTAGGCTATGCTAAGCGAGGCTAGGCAAACAAACATGCGTCAAACAGAAGCCAGGCAATTACAAGGGGAAGACAAAGGAGCTTAACTCGTGTAGCAAATTACTGCATCACTACTCACTTAACACAAAAAAAAGGGGAACCCAAATGAACAGGGGAAATGAACATAGAACCAAAATAGAGTTCAACTCTAATGTGCAGCGCTGCCCTCTAGTGGTCTAGCAAGGGAATATGCCAGATATCCATGATACTACTCCCTATGCTGCATTTTAAGTTGGGTGTGTTATTATTATTTTTTTTAAAACCCTTGTAGTATAACACAGGATAATAATCTTAGAAAACTCTGGTTTTAAAAAGTTAATAAATAACAGCATCTGCTAAATAAATGAATGTTATAGTATTAATTCCACCCTTGTGTTCAAAGGAGCAGAGCCCTGGACCCGAGTCACCCAGAACACATACTAGTACTACAGTGGGATTGGAAGAGAAATGAATGGAGAAAGATGCAAAATGGGTTGAGATGAAATTACTGGTGTTTATTATTAGTGTGTACTTCTATGTTCAATAAAGAGGATCAGAGTAAATGATGAAAGTCATCCAGAGCCATCCAGTGTTGTTTGTGTGTGTAGCTGCATATGGCAAGAATCTTTCAGCAACATTAGTGACACTGTCATGTGAGTGAGCTGTGGGGCGGAGCTTCATTAATCCCGATGATGTTAACATATCAGTGTACAGAAAGAATAGTTTCCTTCAGCTAAGACCATTCACCATGTTCACTGTTATATTCATGTGTCTGTGGCTTTCACTGGGTGAGTAAACATTTTTTTTATTGCAAAAATACTATGTTCTGAATTAGACATGAAAACATGTGTTTTTAAAAAGTAGCAAATATTATGATTTGTTTAACATCTTATTATTCCTTATTATTTTAATAAACAATATACACTCTTCTCTATGACAGGTGACTCCATGGCAGATTCCATTTGAGACACTTTTTTACTCATAAAGTTGTAGATGAAGGTGATGAAGTTACTCTGTCCTGCAGATATGAAATAATCAGTGGCACAACAAACAACTACCTGCAGTGGTATAGGCAATATACAAAAAACTAAACCTGTGTTTTCTTCTTTACATTCACCAAAAAGGAGACCTAAGTCCCCAACAATCCTTCAAGAATGTCTGCTAAACTTCATGAAGATAAACAAGTGGATCTGATCATCTCCTCTGCTGCTGTATCAGACTCTGCACTATACTACTGTGCTCTGCAGCCCACAGTGACAGGAAATCCAGCTGCACTGTACAAGAACTGTGGCACAGTTTTGTTATACTCAAGGCAGTTCTGCTGATGAAATTTGAAAAATCACACATTCCTAGAGGCAATATGTAATTAAATTAGAAAATGCAAAAAGACATTGAACTATATATGTTTGCTATATATATATACTATATAATAGTTTGCAGGGTATAGTGAAAAATTTCATCAGTGCACAACATCCCCAACAAGCGATGATTCAACCTTTGGGTGTGAGAGGTTCAAATCCTGGATGAGCCCTTCCTTTCTCATTAACTCGTTGTTTCACAAGACTTGATGTTTGCTCATCATGTCATCTGAGATTCATGATGTATTTGGCCTAATGCCAAGAACTGCTTACTTGGTTCACACTTGGCTGCCCGGGTTCCTGAGGGTTCCAAAAAAATTCTAATCCCACAGGAGCCCTCTCTTTATTGTTAACTTGACTTTGTTTAACCGAGTTCCTTTTGCTCGGACCCCAGTCCATACGAACAGGGAAAACAGAACAGTTGCAGAGTACACTAAACATCCATCAGCGCACAGCAAATGAAAAAAGGGCAATATGGCTTGTTGGTCTAGGGGTATGAGTCCCGCTTAGGGGGTGAGAGGGGGCCCCTGTTCAAATCTCAGAAAAGCCCTTGTCTTACATGGAATATACTGGGTATGACAAAACTAACAGAAAGTTAGAGTTGTTGGTTGGAAGCTTTTTTTTTCTAAGGGGTTACAGGAGCGTAGCTGCTGTTCATAATATTAGCAGGGGACTAGATGATAATGTGCATTTAATCAGATGTACTGGAGCACAAGATTATGGGATGTATTAAATGTATGCCTGGCTAAAAAGATATGTCTTTAGTCTACATTTGAACCCGAGAGACTCGGTGTCTGAGCCCCGAACTCTGTCAGGAAGGCTATTCCAAGGTTCCAAGGCTATGCCCCAAACCAGTGCAGGGATGATAATATTGGGGTTATATGATCATATTTTCTTGACCTAGTAAGAAATCTGGTGGCTGCATTCTGGACTAACTGTAGCTTGTTTATTAAATATGCAGGACAACCACCTAGTAATGCATTACAATAGTCCAGTCTGGAGGGCATGAATGCATGAACTAGCTTTTCTGCATCAGATACAGATAAAAAGTTTTTCAGCTTGGCAAAAATTTCTAATGTGGAAGAAGACTGTTTTAGTAATATTGGAAATAGACAAGTTGCTCTCTAATATTACACCCAGGTCTTTCACTGTCGAGCTAGTAGTAGTAGTACATCCTTCTAACATCATGTGAACATAAAATATTACCCAATGGGGCCCGTTCAGTTTAGTTGTTGAGTTTTTAAACTGATTTCAACATCTGTTTCCTTTTAGTTTTTCCTTCTTATTTCTTTTTCTGCTTTACAATAATGTAAAGAAAATACAGAAACTAACACAATGACAAAAGCAGCAGGATTGATTGAAAAATGCATCAGTGTTATAAAGACACCACAAACTACCTGGTGTTGTAAATACAATTAAAATATAAGGTCTAATATATTATTACTAATCCAGAGTATGTATATATGTGTGTCTGTATGACCTGTTTGCAGGGTTTTATTTATTAGTGTGTTAAGGTTTTTCTCTTCGGTGAAAAACAAGATGGCACAGTCACTTATCTTATTGTGGTACAAGTACTAGAGCGCCACACAACCTGCTCACATTCTCTGAGATGATGATGCCCACTTTTCACAGTAAAACCTTTGTGACATAGAGTATACTTCTTCTTCTATCATACATACTGCTGATATAATATCCTAACCCCTGCCCTGGTTACTCTTAGTGCCTAAGCTAATTTCAGAGATAGCATTCTGATTAAACAACACAACTGTCCACTTAAGACTAAACTGTAATAAGAATAAATACTCATCTAATGTCGTCCCCCAAACGTCCAACATGAGCTGTCCCTCTGATGTACTCGTTCCTAAAACCTGTCCAATCTTGTCACTCCCAAAGAGAACCTCAACATCTTCAGCTCTGCTACCTCTAGCTCTGCCTCCTGTCTCTTCCTCAGTGACACTGTCTCTAAACCATACAGCATGGTCAGTCTCACCACTGTCCTGTACACCTTCCCCTTGATTCTCGCTGATATTTTCTGATCACACAGAACTCCCGACACCTTTCTCCACCCATTCCAACCTGCCTGCACTCACTTCTTTACCTCTTTCCCACACTCTCCATTACTCTGGACTGTTGACCCCAAGTACTTAAACTCCTGTACCTTCTTCACTTCTTCACCCTGTAACCTTACTGTTCCACTTCCCTCCCTTTTTATTCACACACATGTACTCAGTCTTACTACGACTGACTTTCATTCCTCTTCTCTCCAGTGCAAACCTCCACCTCTCCAGGTTTTCCTCCATCTGCGCCCTGCTCTCACTTTCAGATCACAATGTCATCTGCAAACATCATTGTCCAAGGAGGGCTCCTGTCTGACCTCCTCTGACCTCCTCTGACAACTGGTCCCCTCACCATAGCAAACAGGGAAAGGGGGTCAGAGCTGATCCCCGATGCAGTCCCACCTCCACATTGAACTCCTCTGTCTGACCTACAGCACACCTCACCACTGTCCTGCTCCTCTCATACATGTCCTGCACCACTCTGACATACTTCTCTGCTACTCCTGACTTCCTCATACAGTACCACAGCTCTTCTCTTGGCACCCTGTCATACACTTTCTCCAAGTCTACAAACACACAGTGCAACTCCCTCTGACCATTTCCCCATACTTCTCCATCAAAATTCTCAGAGCAAAAATTGCATCTGTTGTGCTCTTTCTGGGCATGAAGTCATACTGCTTTCTCACAAATTTCCACTACCTTCCTTAACCTAGCTTCCACTACTCTTTCCCATACCTTCATTGTATGGCTCATCAACTTTATCCCCCTATAGTTACTGCAACTCTGCACGTCACCCTTATTCTTAAAGATCGGCACTAACACACTTCTTCTCCATTCCTCAGGCATCCTCTCACTCTCTAAAACCCTGTTGAACAAACTAGCTAAAAATTCCACTGCTGCCTCTCCCAGACACTTCCAGACCTCCACCGGGATGTCATCAGGACCAACTGCCCTTCCCCCTTTTTATCCTCTTCAAAGCCTTCCTGACTTCATCCTTTCTAATCTTATCTACTTTCTGTTCCACAGAGTTCACCCCTTCTACTCTTTTTTCCCTCTCATTTTCCTCATTCATCAGCTCCTCAAAGTATTCCTTCCATCTCCTCTGTACACTCTCCTCACTTGTGAGCACCCCTTTCCCTCTCTATCCTTAATAACTCTAACTTGCTGCACATCTTTCCCATCTCGATCCCTCTGCCTAGCTAACCTGTACAAGTCCTTCTCTCCTTCTCTAGTGTCTAACCTAGTGTACAACTCGTCATATGCCTTCTGCTTGGCCTTAGACACCTCCCCCTTCACTCTGCGCTGTAACTCCTTGTATTCCTGTCTATTCTTTTTCAGTCCTGTCCATATCCCACTTCTTCTTGGCTAACCTCTTCCTCTGGATACTATCCTGAACTTCCTCATTCCCCACCAAGTCTCCTTATCTTCTTTCCTCCTTCCAGATGACACACCCAGCACCTTTCTCCCTGTCTCCCTGATCACTTCTGCTGTAGTTTCCCAGTCATCTGGCAGCAATACCTGACCACCCAGAGCCTGCCTCAACTTCTGTCTAAATTCCTCACAACATTCCTCCTTTTTTAGCTTCCACCACTTGGTTTTCTTCTCTATCTCTGACCCCTTCTTCTTACAGACCATCAGAGTCATCCTACACACCACCATCCTATGCTGTCTGGCTACACTCTCTCCCCCTACCACTTTTTCAGTCACTAATCTCTTTCAGATTGCCTCTTCTACATAGGATGTAGTCTCCTGTGTGCTTCTACCTCCACTCTTGTAAGTCACGCTATGCTCCTCCCTCTTCTGAAAATAAGTGTTAACCACACCCATGTCCATCCTCATAGCAAAGTCCACTACCATCTGTCCTTCAAGGTTCCTTTCCTTAACTCCAAGCTTGCCCATCACCTCCTCATCACCTGTGTTCCCCCCACCAACATGTCCATTAAACTCCGCTCCTATCACCACTCTCTCACCCGTGGGAATACTCTCCATCACCTCATCTAATTCACTCCAGAATCTCTCTTTCTCCTCCAACTCACAACCTACCTGTGGGGCATAACCACTAACAACATTCAACATCACCCCTTCAATCTCTAACTTCAGACTCATCAAACCCCGTCTGACACTCTCTTCACCTCCAGGACATTCCTCACAAAAATCCTCCTTCAGGACCACACCCACCCCATTTCTCTTACTAAACCACACCCTAATAAAACAGCTTGAATCCTGCTCCTATACTACGAGCCTTGCTACCCTTCCACCTGGTCTCCCCGTAGACACAGTATATCCACCTTCCTTCTCTCCATCACATCAGCCAGCCCCTCTACCTTTCCCTGTCATAGTACCAACATTCAGAGTTCCTATTCTCAGGCCTACACGCTTACCTTTCCTCTTCTCTCTCTGTCTGTGCACTCTCCCCCCCTCCTCTACTTCTTCGACCAACAGTAGACCGATCCGGTATGAAATTCGTACTGACTATTCGCATGGTTAAATTTGGCAATGTTTTACGCCGGATGCCCTTCCTGACGCAACCCTCTCTATTTATCCGGGCTTGGGACCGGCACAGAAGTCACTGGACTGTGACCCCCATGGCTAGATTGTACCACAGAAACTAAACTACACTATTCCAATACTCAACTGTTTTATTTGTTAATACTGATAAATCAAGTGTTGTAGTCATTCTAGATAACATTTACATATTAGATGTTTGGAGAAATTAGACTGCTAATCTTTGTTATTTAATCAGCTGGTCAGGTTACACTCTACAGTGGTGGTTAATGGCTCATATAATGTAGGAGACATTTTTTGTATTGTAGAGATTTTGTTGTCCACTGCGTGGTGCTAAACCATAGTATGACTAAAGCTCCTGTGTAATGAATCAGGTGACGTTGGTAATGGGGAAGCACATGGTTTTTGATCGTGCTAAAGGGTTATTTGCTAGGATGTGGATTATGCAGTATGTGGATATGTGCAGTATCATCACTAATACCAGCTGTAAACCCTAAACACTTTTTGCCACTCTGCACAAACTCACCCAGCCATCATTGCATAATATCTCTGGTAGTGATACTCTCTGTCATCACATGATGTGTCTGTTTAATCCAAATAATGTATTTATGTTTAGTTGGGATAGAGTATATCTGTGTATCTTAACACTGCAGTGTGTGTGATTTAAGATATGTTGCCTGATTTTATATGGTGTGTGTACTTTAATTCGTTTGTGTTAAAGCTTTACACAAGAAATCTGCTCTCCACATAGCATTATCTCTACAGATAGAATAACCATGGACAAAACAATTCCTGGTATTTTTATACAAGTGACTAGAGCTGCCTTATTTATTATTGCATCATTTGCAGTGTTCAGTGTGAAAAAGTTGGGTCAGAGCTCTGAATTCAGTTTTAACACTGAACACTGTTACACACACAGAGAGCACAGATTATCAGGTATACTCTTGTCATGTAATGGAGTGCAAGCAGAGACTCTAGTAAAAGCTTGTGAAAAGAAATAAAGAAAGTGTGAACAAAGACAGAATTGTCTATTAAATGTTTTGAATGGTTTAAAATTAATAAAAGGGCCAAGATATTCTTACCCTTTATATCTTTTTTATATCCTTTTAGGAATAAATATTTTACAGTGATAAAATAGCATGTCTGATGCAGTGGGATGTGAAGTAACAGCGTTTTTTGTTCTGTGTTGGTGACTCAGTTCACTGTCACTGATACTGTGAAGTGATGATCTGTGTAAAATGATGCTACAACTACAACAATCCTGTGCATGTTGTATAGCACATGACCAACAAAGACACGAGTAATGTTGTTTAACACCAGTAACATACTTTTCTAATGAACTGATTTTTAAAACAAAAAGGCTCACTGCTCTGCATTTATTGAGTGTATAACACATTCTGCTCATTCAGACACTCAGAATAAACTGTTAATGTAGTCACACTGGACATCTTTAAGTAGCAAAATATAACTATTACATAAATACAAATTAAATCTATATTAGTTTCTGGTTGTCAGTGAAGTGTAGTTATAGTGATAATGTTCTTTTTACTGAGACAGTTTCTGTTCCTCTGCAGATCTTTTTCCATCTAGATGACATTCTGTAAATGAAGATATAAATCATTTATATAAGACAGCTGACACTTTAGGAAAAAAATGTTACTTATTGAGCCTGTTATACCAGCTGTTATTAATATCAATCAGTCTATATTAACAAGACATACTAATTTAAATGTAAATGTTTTTAAGTATTTTTTATATTGTATTTGTATACTCACACAATATTATATATATATATATAATTCGCAATATACAGATAATTACATTTGAAATAGAGATGAACTGTTTAATAAGAGATGCTCTGAGGACACATACTACAGAATATATAAGCACTTATGTGGTAAATAGTTTAAGAGAGAAATTCTTTTATTTAAATGTGTAATGTCTGTAAATGTTTTCAGTCATGGCCATTATTAACTGCTGTGTATATTTACTGGATGTGTTCATTTTGTTAGGCTCTACTGTTTCATGTGTCTATGTCACAAATCACAAATAATCTAAATATTCTAATATAATCTAATATAATCTAAATATAATCTAAATGTTAAAAAGATAAATAATCTAACTGCAAACAAGTGAGAAAAGAGCATCAATAATTCAGCTACAGTGGAATAATTTTGCATTGTGTTGGTGACTCAGTTCACTGTCACTGATACTGTGAAGTGATGATCTGTGTAAAGTTACACTACAACAGCAGCACTTCCTGGGTGTGGCCTTCTAGAGACGTGTAAAGTTCAGCACATACAGTACTATTATACAGAATCCTCACAGAGCTGTGTTCAGAAATGGCTCAACTATACAACTTACTGTACATAGTGAGATACATACCACTGATTCTCACTCTAGTTACAGGTAATTTTCTTAAATTCATCAGTTAGAATTAACTAATACTAATGTTTTATAGAATTAATTCATTGATTTTTAATGTTACTGTTTTGGACATTACAGAAATACCTATTTTTTTTTTAGAATGTTTTAGAATTTTTTTAAAATCTATATTATATACTTAATCAATATTCCTCTGTACAATAGGCAGTTTTGCAGATAAAATTGGACCGAAGGATGAAGATGCCAACATTGTTACAAAGGAAACAAAAACTGTTACTCTGAGATGTTCATATGAGTCAAGCAGTGATCTTGTTCGGCTTTACTGGTACAAACAATATCCTAACAGCGCACCACAGTTTTTACTGCTTAAAGGCGCAAGGTCAAGAGCTTCTGATGATTACAACCCCTCTGGCTCTCGATTCAATGCAGAAACATCCCCAGACTCTACTGTACTTACTATCAAAGATCTGCAGATCTCAGATTCTGCACTATATCACTGTGCTCTTAGAGTAGTAGCACAGTGATACAGAGTCAATGAGAGACTGTACAAAAACCTATGAAATAATTCATTTGAAGTTAAATGTTAAATATCAAAGATACTTCCTTTAGCAACTTATCAGTTAACCACAGACACAAAAGACATTTGTGGTAACATATGCAGCTGAAGTAAGAGAAAAAAATAAAGAGGCACTGTGTCACTTGTTGCTGGTGTGTACTGTTTTAAATGAAATTCATTGTACTTTGCTGCAGTTTTTCACATGATTCATTCTAATTATTTTTTTTATTTATATGTACAAACACAAACTAAGATTGGTCATATATTCTAAGAAAAACAATATCGTGCAATTTGTTTGTGTAAATATCGGCAACAATTCACAACATTCAGAAGTGTCTAAATCAAAAGGTGTAGTATAATCTAGTGAAGAAGAATATTTTTTAAGTTATCATAAAGTAACTTTGTCAATCTTAGATAATCGTTCAGTGTGGTGCAGTATTTACAACTAAAAAATTACAACAAAAAAACCCTGGAATCACTCCGCCCCCTGGTGACACATATTCTGATCAACAGTGTCAGCTGCAGGAAGTGTGGAGCTCCACAGACTATGACAGTAAACTCCACTCCTTCAGCTTTATCTTCTTCTGTTAATGCTCCTCCTAGGTATGAACATCTTATGTTACGGCCAAGTCTAGGGTTGGGATGTGAGAAGTGTGAGAAATAGCACAGGGTTATATATATATATATATATATATATATATATATATATATATATATATATATATATATATATATATATATATATATATATATATATATATATATATATATATATATATATATATATATATAAAAAGGAGGTAGAACAGAACATGTATGTGATGCCCCAGAGTTAACAGGAATGAGTCACACAACACAGCAGTGAATTAAGGTGATATATAGTGATGTAGTGATATGTACAGTACAGTGAACTGGGAAGACTTCAGGGTGGACCAAAGCCAAAATAACAAAACAGAAACACATTGACATTAGCTATCTGACCTCAACAAAAAAGAAATGAACATCTCCAACAAAAATAGCAGTCATTTACATTTACATTTACATTTCTGGCATTTGGCAGACGCTCTTATCCAGAGCGACGTACAAAAGTGCTTTAGTTCTCACTCACTGAATACATTAACACTGGTTCAATAAGACACAACTTGGGATACCATTAGCCTAACACTGAGTTGGGTTTTTTTTTTTTTTTTTTTTTGTTGCAACATATTACGTAAACTGGAAAAATAAGAGCTAGTTTAAGTACTTCAGGAAGAGGTAAGTCTTCAGTTGCCGTTTGAAGACAGTCAGAGACTCGGCTGTACGGATACCTAGGGGAAGTTCGTTCCACCACCTCGGTGCCAGAACAGAGAAGAGTCTAGATGTATACCTACCTTTTTCCCTGAGAGATGGTGGGACCAGTCGAGCTGTGCTAGTGGATCTGAGTAAGCGAGGTGCAGTGCGAGAAGTGACGAGAGCTTTGAGGTAAGATGGCGCTGGTCCATTCTTGGCTTTGTAGGCAAGCATTAGTGTTTTGAATCTGATGCATGCAGTTACCGGAAGCCAGTGGAGGGAACGCAGCAGTGGGGTGGTGTGGGAGAACTTGGGCAGGTTGAAAACAAGTCGTGCAGCTGCATTTTGGATCATTTGCAGTGGGGGGAATTGCGCTCAGAGGTAGAGCTGCCAGAAGAGAGTTGCAGTAGTCCAATCTCGAGTCACACCCCTAGTGCCAGTGAATATATACAACGTCTCAATATTTACATGTGCAAACAATGATTATATACACAAGGCCGCGAAACCATATACATGGAGCAGATCAGACTCATAGTCAAGGCAGGCAAAGATCGAAACCAGAATTGTTAGAAACAAAAACACCAAACGAATCTCAACACACACGCAAACACAACACACCAAGTGAGCATTGAAGTTGGGGTTGTTGGCTTATATCCCAGCTTTATACTGTCACCATTAACAACGACATCTTGAGGCGGAAGTGTTAACTGCTGGAGGAGCAAGCAGGCCTGGGCGAGTGTACAGAGGGGACCAACCTGAAGGACTAAACACATATAAGACAGAATACACAACACAACCTCACGGGGGTGTAACACTTAATATTACTTCTAACACATTTTTATATTTCATTCATTTAAAAAAAAGTCTTTTCTCTTTTTAACACAGGGAGCACATCAATTCAAACGACTGAGCATCTTATATGGATTTTGGTGAGAGGCTTCATGTGGATTAGAGATAAAAAAACAAAACAGAAAAAGATCTGGTAGAACCTTTTTTCAACCACTGACTGTAACAGTGAGCTGACCTATTCACCTGTTTAGAAGATGGGAAATTTAGCCAACAGAACATAGTCTGTGACACAAACATGTTAATATGACTACTTACAATATGTATTTACATGTGTATCATTACATAACTGAATTCCACAATGGGTTCATTCATTAATCTTCAGTAAAGACTTTATCCTGATCAGGGTCAAGGTGACGATGACAGGGTCACAGTCACTATATTCAGTAAAACTCAGCCTTAAAAGATGTAAACAACATTCAATAAAATATATTATGAAAATTCATTGCTTGTTTCAATCAATATAATGCCAGAACTGATATGTGACAGAGCTGACATGACTATGACTAAGTAAAAGTGGGTGGAGGTAGATGTGGTAAGATAGAGTTCAGAAAGTTTCACAGAGATCCTGCCATTTATACCTACTGCAAGAGAGACACAACAGTCATGTTACTCTTCTTTATTTTCATAGTTGTTAAAAACATTGGTAAGTCATTTATATTATACACAAACCTAGGTTAATGCAGGAGATTTGAGCTGATACCTAAACATAATTCTGTTTAAAGAAATTAACATCCTTAAGCAATGAAAGTAGAAATGTTTATGTTGTTGCAATGTTTTATAGCAGGTGCTGTTGACAGCAGCATTACACCAGACCAAACCATCATATCTTCAAGTGAAGGCAGCATCATCACACTGACCTGCACTTATGATGATTCAGCTAATTCTCTCCACTGGTATCGACAAAATCCACATTCAGAACCAGAGTTTCTTCTCCTGACTTCTAAATACACAGATAGTATCACTATAGCTGCACATGACCCACGACTATCCACCAAAGTTCGTAAAACGGAGAAGAAAGTAGATCTGGAGATCTTTCCTGCTGCAGTATCAGACTCTGCACTGTACTACTGCGCCATGCAGCCCACAGTGACACAAAACTCAAACACACTGTACAAAAAGTCAAGCTTGATATTTTTTTTCAGCAGGGGGAGCTGTTTACCTGTTTCATTCAAATACACTTTTCTTTCTTATTTCTCAGACTTTGATGTTCATTTGCTTTGAATATCAACATTGATCCTCTTACATATGTTGGTAATGCTTATTGGTTGAACAATCAGAGAAGAAATCCTTTAATAATAAATGTTAATCTTTAATCAAATATAATTATTTCTGCTAAGGTTCATGCTGTTATTCCCCTGATGTAATAACAAATTCATCTGCAATATATATTTAAATAATTTAAGCTGCTGATTTTTAATGTAACACTAAGGAACTGAAGACTTCACTCTTCATTATTTGGCAGCTTATAAAATAGCACTTGATCCAGCACTGATATTAGCCAGTCAGCTTTCTCAGGCAGCTGTGTGCTCCTTCTGTCTGTTAGTGTTGGTGTTGCATGTTATTTGTGATCAGTCAAGAGCTGACAGCACAAGCTAGCAAGCTCATTAAAACACAAGGCCTTGTTGATCCTTTGAGCTGACAGAAAGATATTCATCCAAAATTATCTAGCTAAATCACAAGTTCTGGTTGAAATGGAAATGGTCGCTCCACTCCAGTCTCTCACTGTGCTGCCACATGTTCACTCAGTCTCCACAGCACTAAGTGCAGTTCTCATAAAAATATCCCAAAATGTTATACGATTCTAGGTATTAAATGTTAATTAATTGATGAGCAGTTATTTTGTTTATTGTGCTTGAGATTTGATGTGTTCAACATACGGTATGTTTCTTTGCAGGTTTACTTTGGTCTTGAGTCTTGAATAATAAGAATATCCTCTAGTGTGATTACTCAGTGTGTTTTTGACATTGATTGAAATATTTCAGCACTTAATTGCTGTGGGTATTGGGAATATGTCTGTTACCCTTTGAGACCCTGCATCTGCAGAACCTGTAAAAGAAAGCAGGTTTGTTTAGGAAACTTCTAAGTGAGATTGTTGTTTGGTCTCATATGTAAATGTTATGTATTAAGTTATTTCAGGATTTTTTGTTCTCTGTTACAGCTGTGTGAATCATTATTATTGCTATTATTATTTAATATCTCCTTTAAAAGGAGCACCCTCAGTACAGATTGCTCTTGACAAGCAAAACAAAGCAAAACAGACAATTATGATATAAAAGCAGAAGATTCTTCACATTTAGGAAAAGTTTGAATCTCTGATAAAAGGAGTGTGAACTTTCCTTCACATTGTGTGGTGCCATTTGATGGATTAGTTGGAACGTACAGATGCATGTGCAACATTGATTTTGAGGGTTTAGTGACCCAAAACATGAGCAGTGTAACTGTTGAAGGATTTAAAGCCAGCAGTCCTGATTAACATAGACCCAGTAGTCAAAACAAAAAAGGAAAATAATCTTACAGAACTCTGCTTTTAAATGTTAATAAATAACAGCATCTGCTAAATAAATGAATGTTATAGTATTAATTCCACCCTTGTGTTCAAAGGAACAGAGCCCTGGACCCGAGTCACCCAGAACACATACTAGTACTACAGTGGGATTGGAAGAGAAATGAATGGAGAAATATGCAAAATGGGTTGAGATGAAATTACTGGTGTTTATTATTAGTGTGTACTTCTATGTTCAATAAAGAGGATCAAAAGTAAATGATGAAAGTCATCCAGAGTCATCCAGTGTTGTTTGTGTGTGCAGCTGCATATGGCAAGAATCTTTCAGCAACATTAGTGACACTGTCATGTGAGTGATGCTGTGGGGCGGAGCTTCATGAATCCTGATGATGTTAACATATCAGTGTACAGAAAGAATAGTTTCCTTCAGCTAAGACCATTCACCATGTTCACTGTTATATTCATGTGTCTGTGGCTTTCACTGGGTGAGTAAATATTTTTATTATTGCAAAAATACTATGTTCTAAAGTTAGACATGAACACGTGTTTTTAAAAAGTAGCAAATATGTATGATTTGTTTAACATCTTATTATTCCTTATTATTTTAATAAACAATATACATTCTTCTCTATTACAGGTGACTCCACGGCAGATTCCATAGAGACACTTTTCACTCATAAAGTTGTAGATGAAGGTGATGATGTTACTCTGTCCTGCAAATATGAAGCAAGTGCTGCAACAAACAAATACCTGCACTGGTACAGGCAATATCCCAAATCTAATCCGGGTTCCTTCTTTATATTTACCAAAGTGGAAATCCAAAATCTGAAATTCCCCCAAGAATGTCTGCTAAAAAGATAAACAAGTGGATCTGATCATCTCCTCTGCTGCTGTATCAGACTCTGCTCTATACTACTGTGCTCTGCAGCCCACAGTGACAGGAAATCCAGCTGCACTGTACAAGAACTGTGGCACAGTTTTGTTATACTCAAAGGGAGTTCTTTCTGATGAATTAGAAAAATCACACATTCACACACTCCTAGAGGCAATATGTAATTAAATTAGAAGTGCAAAAAGTCATTGAACTATATATACTATCAAAGACCATTCGCTTTAGATCAGCATTGAGGTAAGTAGAAAATTATGTAATTTATGAGTTTTAGACTTGGCAGAATATAAGAATTAGACCTGCTCAATGCTGCTTGTTGATGTCTCCTTTCCAACAGAATGGAGTTAGTAAAATTATTGCAATAGTAGTCAAAAGTTTAGCATGAGCCCATAGAACAGGAAGACGTACGTTTGCAGGGTAAATTTAAGTGAAACTTGCATCAGTGCATAACATCCCTAACAAGCGATGATTCTCACTTTGGGTGTGAGAGGTCCAAATCCTGGATGAGCCCTTCCTTTCTCATTAACTCGTTGCTTCACAAGACTTGGCTTTTTCTCATCATGTCATCTGAGATTCATGATGTATTTGGCATAATGCCAAGAACTGTTTACTTGGTTCACACTTGGCTGCTGGGTTCCTGAGGGTTCTGAAAAGGTTCTAATCCCACAGGAGCCCTCTCTTTATTGTTAACTTCACTTTGTTTAACCGAGTTCCTTTTGCTCGGACCCCAGTCCATACGAACAGGAAGGCAGAACAGTTGCACAGTACACTGAACATCAATCAGTGCAGAAGAAGCCAGCCAAGGTAATCCTGGCTCAATGGTCTAGGGGTATGAGTCCCGCTTAGGGTGTGAGAGGTCCTGGGTTCAAATCCTGGACGAGCCCTGGATTTACATGGAATGGACTGGGTGGGACAAAACTAACAGAAAGTTAGAGTTGTTGGTTGGAAGCTTATTTTTCCAAGGAGTTACAGGAGCATAGCTGCTGTTCATAATATTAGCAGGCACTAGATGATAATGTGCATTTAATCAGATGTACTTGAGCACAAGATTATGGGATGTATTAAATGTATGCATGGACAAAGAGATATATCATTAGTCTACATTTGAACTGGGAGACTCGATGCCTGAGCCCCGAACTCTGTCAGGAAGGCAATTCCAAAGTTTAGGAGCTAAATATGAAAACTCTCTACCCCCTTTTGTAGACTTTGATATTCTGGGAACTACCAGAAGTCCAGAATTTTGAGATCTTATGGAGCGTGGTGGATTGTGACGTGTTAGAAGACTGGCTACATACGTGGGAGCTAAACCATTTAGAGCCTTGTACGTAAGTAGTGATAGTTTATAATCAATTCTAAACTTAACAGGTAGCCAGTGCAGGGATGATAATATTGGGGTTATATGATCATATTTTCTTGACCTAGTAAGAGCTCTGGTGGCTGCATTCTGGACTAACTGTAGCTTGTTTATTAAATATGCAGGACAACCACCTAGTAATGCATTACAATAGTCCAGTCTGGAGGTCATGAATGCATGAACTAGCTTTTCTGCATCAGATACAGATAAAAAGTTTCTCAGCTTGGCAATATTTCTAAGGTGGAAGAATGCTGTTTTAGTAATATTGGAAATATGATTTTCAAAAGACAAGTTGCTGTCTAATATTACACCCAGGTCTTTCACTGTCGAGCTAGTAGTAGTAGTACATCCTTCTAACATCATGTGAACATAAAATATTACCCAATGGCCTGTTCAGTTTAGTTGGTGAGTTTTTAAACTGATTTCAACATCTGTTTCCTTTTAGTTTTTCCTTCTTATTTCTTTTTCTGCTTTACAATAATGTAAAGAAAATACAGAAACTAACACAATGACAAAAGCAGCAGTATTGATTGAAAAATGCATCAGTGTTATAAAGACACCACAAACTACCTGGTGTTGTAAATACAATTTAAATATAAGGTCTAATATATAATTACTAATCCAGAGTATGTATATATGTGTGGCTGTATGACCTGTTTGCAGGGTTTTATTTATTAGTGTGTTAAGGTTTTTCTCTTCAGTGAACACAAGATGGCGCAGTCGCTTATCTTATTGTGAGTCAAGTACTAGAGCACCACACAACCTGCTCACATTCTCTGAGATGATGATGCTACTTTTCACAGTAAAACCTTTGTGACATAGAGTATACTTGTTCTTCTATCATACATACTGCTGATATGATATCCTAACCCCTGCCCTGGTTACTCTTAGTGCCTAAGCTAATTTCAGAGAAGAAATACTAAACTGTCATAGGAATAAGTACAGTAAAAAGTTTTATTTTTCATATTTAACTGTTACAGCTGAGCATTTACAGTGTAATTAAGCCTTAATAATCAAATTTTAAAGAAACTCTTATTCTCAAATAAACCATATTCTTTTCCACTTGCTGCTTCTATCATTAATCCGCCTGCTGGTGTTTACACAACAATTCTCTAATTTACAGACATCAATAACATATATAATTATGTGATATGATCAATGTTCAAGAATGTAATTATTAGAAAATATTTTACTAGATTAAATTAATAATTTGTTTCTGGACAGGTTCTGAATGTAAAGCCAGGATGTTTCAGTAAGAATCAACAATTTCAATCTCATGTGATGCTGTGGGGTGGAGCAATTTTGAAGCTTTATGGTGTTAACATATTAGATTACAGAAAGATCTCGACTATTTTCAAGTGTAATTGAACTAAAATTGTATTTTTCATATGTAACTATCTCTAACCTTGTGTTGTTAGAGCCTTCCAGTCCACCTCACTCCTGAATGTAAAGCCACACACTGCTGACACTGTCATGTGATGCTGTGGGGTGGAGCTTCATAAACCTTCAGTATCTTAACATATTAGTCTCCATAAAGACCAGAATATTTCATTCAGTAAAAACCATTCATCATGTTCAGTGTTATATTCATGTGTCTGTGGCTTTCACTAGGTGAGTTTTGAATTTTTGTTATTTTAAAAATATTATATGTTAAATTAGTGATTAATTAGTCTGTGTGTTGTAAAAGCAAAATATGAGTGTGACTTATGCAGTTCTGGCTTTATTATGTAAACTTTAAATACATTATGATCTCTTCTCTATGACAGGTGACTCCATGGCAGATTCAATAAAGCCACTTTTCACTCATAAAGCTGTAGATGAAGGTGATGATGTTACTCTGTCCTGCAGCTACAGTGATGTTGTACAGAATTTGCAGTGGTACAGACAATATCCAAAATCTAAACCTGACTTCCTTCTTTATATTTTGGAAAATGGAGATCTAAGTCCCAACATTCCCCCAAGAATGTCTGCTAAAGATAAAGATAAACAAGTGGATCTGATCATCTCCTCTGCTGCTGTATCAGACTCTGCTCTATACTACTGTGCTCTGCAGCCCACAGTGACAGGAAATCCAGCTGCACTGTACAAAAACCTTCACACAGTTTTGTTATACTGAAAGCAGTTCTACTGATAATTTTGAATTCACATGCCATATTTGGGGAATTCTCTCTTTCTTGTGATTTATAGAGAGTTTATATTTTTGACACATGTTGGATTATTACTAGAGATCCTCAGTGATCAATTTGTGCTCTGTTGCTGGTCTTGGATTTTTATTTTTTTATTTTATTTTACTATACTGTATGATAACTTTCAAACTGATAATCTTTACTAGTTTTTAGTTTCCATGGCTCTTAGGTATGAATTGTAAACTGTTTAATCTGTCTGAATATCATAAAAACTTTGCTGATGCACAAATCTGCTTTAAAGCACATTACAAATCATATCTTCAAGTATGCTGATGACAACACAGTGTTAATTCTCATCAGCAAAATATTGAGTTTACATACATAGAGAAGGTGGAGGAGTGTGAGGAAAAGTGTAGAAGGATTAATCCATAGGTGGAACTCTCCATTTCCTGCAGACACATATGAGAAAAAACATTAAAAAAAAAGAAATAAAAGGCATCCTGTGCAGCTGTACCATTGTTTAATATGAAAAGTGCATTCTGTCTCAGAGCACAAGACACTACAACAGATAGTGAAAACCACTGAAAACATCATCAGGGTCTCTCTTACTTCAAGCAAGGATCCTTACCAGAAATTGTACATTTATAAAGCTGTCAGTTTTGTGAACATCACTTCCCCCTTCTACCAGACTCTTTCCTCACCTACAATTTGGCAGAATGAATGAGAACATCTGGACAAAACATCTGCCAAACTCTGTAACAGCTTCTTTTCACAGTCAGGCTCAGTAACTGAACTAATATAAATAAAACAATATCTAATCAGCTTGACACGAGTGCAGGATTCTGTATAGGTTTAGTCAGACCACAGAAAATAAATACACTATACCAATACCCAACAGTTTTAATATTGATGAATAAATCAAGTGTTGTAGTAATTCTAGATAATATTCAGATATTGTGCAGCTGATCTTTATTACTTATCAACTGGTCAATAAACATTATTCACCAGCATATAGCTGTTTTTAATTGAACATCACCAACTAAAGAACCATTTTTTATTCATATTTGAAATTTCTATTAATACTTTGTGTCCATAATGAAAAATAAACAATAACTAAATAAACATTCAGTTGTTTTAATCAATTAAACTAATAATAAAAGAAATATCTGAAAACACTGAAGGTATGGGAAACTTCAAGCCCATCTTTATACACTTATTTTTTTTTTTTTAATTAATGATGGTATTTGTAGATAGAAAAGAATTATTCACATGTAAATACCAACAGTTTTTCTTTTGGACAATGTTAGTGTACAGTAAGTGTACAGTATATAGACAGTATTCAATTTTAAGATTATGTAAAAAAACTGAATCATTTTCCAACCTGAATATTTTTCAATTTCCAACCTGAATATTTCTTTAGTTCTATTTATAGCTCAGTTTCATTTATTTAAGTACTCAAGTAATAAGAAATCATGCAGAAGTCGAATTTACTTAAAAATGAATTTATTGTTATTAGTGAGCCAAAATTTCATCCTGAACAGCATCACTTCCTGGGTGTGGCCTTCTAGAGACGTGTAAAGTTCAGCACATACAGCACTATTATACAGAATCCTCACAGAGCTGTGTTCAGAAATGGCTCAACTATACACCTTACTGTACATAGTGAGATACATACCACTGATTCTCACTCTAGTTACAGGTAATTTTAATCAGTTATTAATTATTACAATTATATTTTTTGTCATTCATCATTCAATTCATTGTATTAACAATCACATTCATTTTTCATTCATTTATTAGCTGATGTTTTAGGTATGTTAACAGAAATTCCTTAAATATTTATTTTTCTTTGTATTTATTTATATATTCTTGTTTACAAAAGGCATTGCTGCAGATAAAATTGGGCCGACAGATAACAACGCCAAAACTGAGGGGAAAGAGAGAGACACTGTTACTCTGAGATGTTCATATGAGTCAAGCAGCAGTCATGTTTGGCTTCATTGGTACAAACAATATCCTAACAGCGCACCACAGTTTTTACTGTTGAAAGGTGCAAAGTCAGCAAGTTCTTCAGAGTATAATCCCACTGGCTCTCGATTAGAGTCAAAAACAACCCCAGACTCTACTGAACTTATTATTAAAGATCTACAGATCTCAGATTCTGCACTCTATCATTGTGCTCTTCAAGAAGGAGCACAGTAATACAGAGTCACTGAAAGGCTTTACAAAAACATATTGTTTATAAAAACCACAGAAAATGAAAGATACTTCCTTTACCGACTTATCAGTTAACCACAGGCACAAATAACAAATTCAGGTAACAGATGTGACTAAAATAAATAGAAAATGAAAGAAAATAAAAGAGAGATGAGCAACTACACATTATTCACAGTAAATTCTACGATTTAAAAATGATATATTTTAATGACACTAACAAAAGCATTAAAGTTAGGTGTCATTGAAGCATACATGGTGTAATTCAATTAATTCACCTTTTCTGCACAGTTTCCTCAACGATACACTACATTAATTAAATAAGTCATTGTTGATTCATTCAGTCATTGTTATGTTTATTATGCATGTACATAGAAATGTTATTTTGTTAGATTTGCCAGTGAACAGATGTTGGTTTGATTGTACAGATGCAGCGAACGTTAAACATTTGAATAAACATTGTGTCCCATCTAGTGTGTATTTCCTGCTTTATGGCCTGTGGTGTTAGGATATAATTCAGATCCAATGCAACCCTGATCAGGATGAAGCAGTTAATGAAAATTAATAATGAACAAATGAACATTTCTGTCTGCAGCTGCAGGACAATAAGCAGCTGCTTATGTTCTTTATAAGGTAGGTGGGTTTAAACATTATTATATAACATCTGCATATTTAATAGGTTTAAGAGGAAGTAATTCACTTAGGGAACAATAGTTGTGATAAATATGAATAAATATGAGTGGGTGGAGCTAAAGGTGGAGATATTAAAGACAGAACATTGATATGTATTTCTAAAGTTCCAGGCCATTAGGAAACACACATGTAACAATGTTTTCTTCACTACTGCTGATAATGGTATGTCATATTCATTGCACACGAAGCTCAATTTCCATGTGCATATTGTCATTTATGAGTAAAATGTCAAAATATCATTGTAATGATTTTATAGCTGAGGTTTTTGAAGACAGCATTGCACCAGACCAAACCAATGTATTATCAAGTGAAGGCAGCAACACCACACTGTCCTGTAAATATTACTGGATCAGTAGAGTCATGCTGTTCTCACAAGATGGAGCTACATACACTTTTACATTCACTTCATCATCAGTCTGTCACATTAACCATCATTTAACCATCAAATGTAGTAACAGTGTATTTTAATGAACATAATATTAGAGGTTAACTAATGTATTCTTTGTAGAATAAAGCCTAAATTGCACTTCATTAGCAACTCCTCATACAGCTAGCTTGTTGTGTGACGGGTTTATTATTGAACCATTACAGTTAGAACATTAATGCTAAATTTGATGTATTTGGACTATTCTAGTTTGATAGAATGTGAAAAACACATACAAACAACATGGCTATGTCAGATGGATTAGTTTTAAGTGTTATGTTTGGTTACTTTAGAAACTAGTTTGGATTTAAATGGAATATTGGTTCCAGATGTAGATGCAGACACCACTGATTACAAATATATAATGTGTAATTAAATTACAAACTATTTTAATTTTTAAATTATGGATTAGTGATTGCATAATTATTTTTTAAAAAATTTTGAATTGCTTTAACAATATTATTGCAATATTACATTTTATAAACAGATCGTCCATTTTGTTGGTGTTTGCTGAAAAATATAGGTCCCTGAATTTGGTGCTCTTGACGATCTCCTCAGGGGATCCGTCGATGAACAGCGGAGAATGGCCCACTCTGTGCTCTCCTAAAGTCAACAACCATCTCTTTAGTCTTGTCAACATTCAAAGACAGGCTGTTGGCTTTACACCAGGCTGTTAGATGTTGTACCTCCTCTCTGTATGCTGACTTGTTGTTCTTGCTGATGAGACCCACCATGGTCGTGTCATCAGTGAACGTGACAATGTGGTTCGAACTGTGCATTGCTGCAGTCGTGAGTCTGCAAAGTGAACAGCAGGGGGCTGAGCACACAGCCCTGAGGGGCTCCAGAGCTCAGTGTGGTGGTGCTGGAGAAGCTTTTCCCCGGGTTTCTGACTGACTGAGGCCCCCCAGTCAGAAAGTCCAGGATCCAGTTGCAGAGGGAGGTGTTCAGGCCCAGCAGGCAATACAGAATCATTTAAATTAATCTGAATATATGATTGAATGCAATTACTATGCTACAGATACAATATACAAACAATTAGTGAAGAGGTTCTCATGCTAGTGAACTGCTTAAAATTATCAATATAAATCTATCAATATTCAGACTTAACAGATTTAAACATGCAATAAAATATATTATGAACATTCACTTCTTGTTGTTTAAACAATGGATGTAGCACATATAATGCCAGAACTGACATGACTATGACTAAGGAAAAGTGGGCAGAGCTAGATGTGGTAAGATAGAGTTTAGAAAGTTTCACAGAGATCCTCCCATTTATACCTACTGCAAGAGAGACACAACAGCCCATGTTACACTTCTTTATTTTCATAGTTGTTAAAAACATTGGTAAGTCATTTATATTATACACAAACTTTAGATGAATGCTGGAGATTTGAACTGATACCAAAAACATTATTCAGCTAAAAAATTGACATCCTTATGCAATGAAAGTAGAAATGTTTATGTTGTTGCAATGTTTTATAGCAGGTGCTGTTGACAGCAGCATTACACCAGACCAAACCATCATATCTTCAAGTGAAGGCAGCATCATCACACTGACCTGCACATATGATGATTCAGCTAATTTTCTCCACTGGTATCTACAAAAACCTCATTCAGACCCAGAGTTTCTGCTGCTGATTCTTAAATCCTCAGATAGTGACACTAAAGCTGCACATGACCCATGACTATCCACCAAAGTTCGTAAAATGGAAAAGAAAGTAGATCTGGAGATCTTTCCTGCTGCAGTATCAGACTCTGCACTTTTACTACTGCGCCATGGAGCCCACAGTGACACAAAACTCAAACACACTGTACAAAAAGTCAAGCTTGATATTTTTCTCAGCAGGGGGAGCTGTTTACCTGTTTCATTCAAATACACTTTTCTTTCTTATTTCTCAGACTCTGATGTTTATTTGCTTTGAATTTCTACAATGATCCTCTTACATATGTTGGTAATGCTTATTGGTTGAACAATCAGAGAAGAAATCCTTTAAAAATAAATGTTAATCTTTAATCAAAAATAATTATTTCTGCTAAGGTTCATGCTGTTATTCTCCTGATGTAATAATAAAAAGGTAACACAAATTCAATAACAATATATATTTTAAAAAAATTTAAAATGCTGATTTTTAATGTAACACTAGTGAACTGAAGACTTCACTCTTCATTATTTGGCAGTTTATAAAATAGCACTTGATCCAGCACTGATATTAGCCAGTCAGCTTTCTCAGGCAGCTGTGTGCTCCTTCTGTCTGTTAGTGTTGGTGTTGCATGTTATTTGTGATCAGTCAAGAGCTGACAGCACAAGCTAGCAAGCTCATTAAAACACAAGGCATTGTTGAACAGAAAAGACTTCTCTGATCTAAACCCTTTGAGCTGACAGAAAGATATTCATCCAAAATTATCTAGCTAAATCACAAGTTCTGGTTGAAATGGAAATGGTTGCTCCACTCCAGACTCTCACTGTGCTGCCACATGTTCACTCAGTCTCCACAGCACTAAGTACAGTTCTCATAGCCAGTGATGGCAGCTTTTTGCCCACTGACTTTAGCTAGCCTAGTAAATGACAGTGTAAAGTTCAAATGCCAGAGATACCAGAAAATGTTATACCATTCCAGGGAAAAATTATATTAAATATTAATTAATTGATGAGCAGTTATTTCTATGTTTATTGTGCTTGAAAATTTTATGTGTTTAACATATATTTCTTTGCAGGTTTACTTTGGTCTTGAGTCTTGAATAATAAGAATGTCTGCTAGTTTGATTACTCCCGTGTACTTTTAACATTAATTGAAATACTTCAGCACTTAATTGTTGTGAGTATTGGGAATATGTCTGTTACCCTCTGAGACCCTGCATCTGCAGGGAAACCCGTAAAAGAAAGCAAGTTTGTTTAGGAAACTTCTAAGTGAGATTTTTGTTTCAGGTCCCCAAAAAACAGATGATCCTAATTATATGTGATAATAAATCTGTACTACTGTTAATAATTAGGGGTACACCAATACTTCTCTGTGAACTGCAAAGTGTTTTTGATGAATTCCTGTGACCTTCAGACAATTCACCATGCCTCAGGCTGTGTCTGGATCCGTCAGGTAAACAAATTTTTTCACAGTGGCTTTATTAAGCAGATTTCTATATCAATCATATTAAAATCAAATGAGTCAAATGACAAAACAAAATAGACAAAGAAAGAAAAGAGGTAAATTTAATTTAAGTAAATTTAAGGTAATGTTGTTTGTTTACTTCCCTGATAGGACAGGATGAAGGACAGGACTTTCTTAATGGTCAGTTCAGTGGAGTTGAGTTTTACAACTGCTTTCAACATCCTTGTGGGAAAAAAAAAAAATGTAAATGATAAATTCAGCAGTATTTGAGAGAGAAATACAGTGCATCCGGAAAGTATTCACAGCGCTTCACTTTTTCCACATTTTGTTATGTTACAGCCTTATTCCAAAATGGATTACATTTATTATTTTCCTCCAAATTCTTCAAACAATACCTCATAATGACAACGTGAAAGTTGTTTGAAATATTTGCAAATTTATTAAAAATAAACACATACAAACAACATGACTATGTCAAATTGACTAGTTTTAAGTGTTATGTTTTTTTACTTTAGAAACTAGTTTGGATTTAAATGGAATATTGGTTCCAGATGTAGATGTAGACACCACTGATTAAAAAATATATAATGTGTATTTAAATTAAAACTGGTTTAGTTTTTTTTTTAAATTTTGATTTAATCATTGTATAATTATTATTTAAGTAATTTCATTTATTTGTGTTTGCTTAAAATATATATAGGTCCCTTAACTGAAGCTGAATGTAAATCCTGGATTCATCTGTAAGAATCTATCAGTAACATTGGTGACACTGTCATGTGATGCTGTGGGGTGGAGCTTCATGAAGCTTTATAAAAATTTATTCATGAAGCTTTATAAAACATAGTAGAGTAAAGAAAGTATATCTTTTTATTCAGCTAAGCCCATTAATAATGTTCAATGTTATATTCATGTATCTGTGGCTTTTACTAGGTGAGTCACTTTTTTGTTGTAGCATAAAATAATAATTTACGAATTAGATATGAATTAGTCTGGGTGGAGTTAAAAAGCATCATTTGAGTATGCTTTATGTAATTATATAATACATCTGATCATTCCTTATTAATAAAATCCTCTCTTTTCTATGACAGGTGACTCCATGGCAGATCCAATAGAGCCACTTCTCACTCACAAAGTTGTAGATGAAGGTGATGATGTTACTCTGTCCTGCAGCTACAAAGGCTTCAGTGGCACTGTATATAATCTGCAGTGGTACAGGCAATATCCAAAATTCAGACCTGAGTTCCTTCTTTATCTTACTCCAAGTGGTCCCACCATCCGTTCACAAATGTCTGCTATAGTTCATGGAGATGAACAAATGGATCTGATCATCTCCTCTGCTGCTGTATCAGACTCTGCTCTATACTACTGTGCTCTGCAGCCCACAGTGACAAGAAATCCAGCTGCACTGTACAAAAACCTTCACACAGTTTTGTTATACTGAGGGTAGATAAACTGCTTAAATTCAATAATTTACATCCCTTTAAATCAGGAACTCTGATAGTTTTTGACTCTCACAAAATTTCAAGTGAAATAAACTCACACAGCAGAATAAACCCATGAACAGAATATAACTGTACATCTCTCTACTATAGATAGTGTGGTGGCAAATTTGTACTAAAACCATAAAAATGAAAAATGCACATAGTCTCAGAGGTGAAGATTAAAGCAAAAGAAGTTAAGAATGGATTTTTATTTTGCTTTTGCTGCAGCAAAAGGGAGTCTTCAGTACAATGCAAAATCTACACAGCGAAGAGGGGAATTCTTGTGTTTCAGCTCTCCTTTTTTGTACCCCTAATGTGTGTGTGTGTGTGTGTGAATTTTTACCCAACCTGTTTTCTGACAGATGTTTCCCTTCATGTTATCGCCTCAGGACTAAAGTCAGGCAAGGTCACATTCTGTTCTCAGGTTTTCTCTAACACATACACTGTCAACAGAAAGAATAAGGGCTTCTTGTTTAAAATTTCCATCACATTATGTCTTTCTGCAGTTACAATTTTATACAAGAATCAAATGTACGTTAAATAATTGCTTAAATTGAATTTTTTTTTTAATGCATAAATACATTACACACTTTTCAAAAATGTACAAAAATATATTTTGAAAACAAGGACAAATTTTTATGAACTTAAACTCTAAGAAACATTAATGCATTTTTTAATAAGTTAATTTAGACTGTTTTATATGTGTTATGTTTTTTAATCAAACAGGGGAAGCTAAAAACCTTATAATTTAAAATGTGTGGTTTACCCCAAATTAATGTTTTTGTTGCTAGGTTTATGTATTGTATTGTTAAAATAATTACAATAATTACAGTCTGCCATAAGATGAGCAAACTTCCATGTATTTATTTTATTTTGTTCTCTTTTGGTCACCTTAGGCTTTCTGTACCCCAGAAGATTTTTAACACAGAATTTCATATGCTGAAGCAAATAAACAAGACTAGCAAATCATTTTTCTCTTCCTCCTAATAATATTTTGCATGATCTTGCAGGCTTGTTGTAGATGTATGTTTGTTAAATTTGTTAAAAAAATTACTCTGCCTATTGAATAAAAATCCTCCTAATTTGTTCAGAATTTATTCCACTGTACATTACATGCCCATGCTCTCAGTATATCTAAGAGAATATAGCCTCCAGTGTCTCAGGCTTTGTTTCTGTTATTAGGTCTCGATTGTAATAATAATCACTGTTCTCTGTTGTTCCTATTTATTACTCTGTGTTTTTTAAAAATCATAGCTTGCTCTCTGAGAATGAGGATTTCCTTACTTGACCTTTTCAGTGCTGTGACTCCACTGGTTATGCTGCTAAATAATATTTTTGATTCTCATAGATGTGAGTCAGAAGTACATCTGTCACCTTTTTCTTTCCAAAATAGAAATTCTTCTTGTAAAGTTGCAAATATTGCACTGTCACTGATATTGCACTGACTTCTTGTAAAGTTGCAAAGAAAAACCCACAAACAACTTAGACAGAAATACAGGCTGCTCTGGGAAAAAAAGTGTTGTTGTTGTTTAAAGGAGCACAATAAGGAGGAACTTGAACACAAATGACCTGCATGGTCGAGTTTCCAGGAGAAGCTGTTACTCATGCCACAAAAAGGCCCGCTTTCAGTACACCAGACAGCACCTAGACAAGCCTCACTGCTTCTGGAGCAGAATCATTTGGCGTGATGAGACCAAAACTGAACTTTATAGTCCACAACCATAAACACTATGTTTGTAGAGGAGTCAACAAGGCCTACAGTCAAAAGTACACCATCCCCACTGTAAAGCATGGTGGTGGATCTCTTATGTTTTTGGGGCCCTGAGTGAGCTCCAGTGCTACAGGGAAGTTAGTCAAAATTGATGTCAAGGTGAATGCAGCATGTTATCAGAAAATACTAGCAGACCATTTGTATTGTACAGCACGAACACTGTGCATGGGACGCTCTTGTGTGTTCCAACATGACAATTATCCAAAGCACAAGGCCAAGTTGACCCTCCAATGGCTCAAAAAGAATAAAAAAAGGTGAAGCTTTCTTGAGTTGCCCTCACAGTCTCCTGACCTCAATATCACTGAGCCACTTTGAGGAGATCTCAAATATGCAGTTTGTGCAAGACAACCAAATAATATTACAGGAACTATAGCCATTTTGCCAAGAAGAATGGGCAGCTCTACCATCTGAGAGAATTAAGGACCTCATGCACAATTATCACAAAAGACTGCATGCCATCATTGATGCTAAAGGGGGCAATACATGATATTAAGAACTAAAGGTATACAAAGTTTTCAGGGGGATTATTTCCTCATTTTCTTTATTGTCATGTTTTGTTTGATGATTGTGCCATTCTGTTATGCCTTACATATGAACTTGAGTCCTATAGAAAATACAATACATTTGTTTTTGCCTTCTCACTCATGTTTTCTTTAAAAAAAAAATGGTACACATCGTGCAAATTCTCCCAAGGTATGCAAACTTTTGAGCACATCTGTATATCTCCGAACATATATTAATTTGCTAAATTAAATAACTATTTTATAGTGTATTAATAAACACAAGATTAGTGAACACAAGATGGCGCCATAACTTATCTTATTGTGGGTCAAGTTCTAGAGCACCACACAACCTGCTCACATTCTTTGAGATGATGGATGCTACTTTTTCACAGTAAAACCTTTGTGACATAGAGTATACTTGTTCTTCTATCATACATACTGCTGATATTAATATCCTAACCCCTGCCCTGGTCACTCTTAGTGCCTAAGCTAATTTTCAGAGACACCAGAAATTGCTTTCGGCTGCTCCCTGTTCGGGGTCGCCACAGCGGACCAACTGGTCCGCACAACAACTTGGCACAGGTTTTACGCCGGATGCCCTTCCTGCCGCAACCCTCCCATTTTTCCGGGCTTGGGGCCGGCACTGCATCCAGTGGCTGGGGTTGAGGCATTGGCTGGGAATCGAACCTACCACTGAGAAACCTACCACTGAGCCACCAATGCCTCTTTGCAATTACTTGGCAAATGACGCACCCTCCCATTTTTCCGGCCTTGGGGATCAGCATTGCATCCAGTGGCTGGGAATCGAACCCGGGCCTTTCGCAATGATCGGTGAGAACCCTACCACTGAGAACACCAATGCACCATTCTGATTAAACAACACAACTGTCCACTTAAGACTAAACATCATAAGAATAAATACTCCTCTAATGTCTATTTTTACTAGATTAAACTGATCATTTTTTACATACATACATTAATGTCCTGCTTTCAGTATGTGTTTGCTTAAATGTGCTCTGGACAGGTTCCCCATATGAGGCTGAATGTAAAGCCAGGATGTTTCAGTAAGAATCACAATCTGACAACAACATTGGTGACACTGTCATGTGATGCTGTGGGGTGGAGCAATTTTGAAGCTTTATGGTGTTAACATATTAGATTACAGAAAGATCTCGACTATTTTCACTGAGCTAAGACCAGTCATCATGTTCACTGTTATATTCATGTATCTGTGGCTTTCACTAGGTGAGTTAACATTGACTTTTTGTTATTGCAGAAATATTAACTATATTATATTAAATATTAGTCTGTGTGGTGATGCAGTGTGAAAATGCAGAGTGTGGGTCTGACTTAAGTATTTCCTGTTGATTATTTAAAGGTTAAAAACATTATGATCTCTTCTCTATGACAGGTGACTCCATGGCAGATTCAATAGAGCCACTTTTCACTCATAAAGCTGTAGATGAAGGTGACAATGTTAATCTGTCCTGTAAATACAAAACAAGTGGTACAGCAGACGATCTGCACTGGTACAGACAATATCCTAAATCTAAACCTGAGTTCCTTCTTTATATTGTTCAAAGTGGAACTTATAACTCCGATCCTCCTCCAAGAATGTCTGTCAAAGTTGATGACAATGATAAACAAGTGGATCTGATCATCTCCTCTGCTGCTGTATCAGACTCTGCTCTATACTACTGTGCTCTGCGGCCCACAGTGACAGGAAATCCAGCTGCACTGTACAAAACCTTTCACACAGTTTTGTTATATTAAAAGCAGTTCTACTGATAATTTTGAATTTACATGCCATATTATTCTCTATTGTGATTTATACAGAGTTTATATTTTTGACACATGTTGTTTTATTAGGAGACAGTATGTTCATTTAGAGACAAATTTGTCACTACTGATCCTCAGTGATTAAGCTGTGCTCCTCTGCTGGTCTGATCCATGGAGACAGTCTTAGATGCACATCACAGAGGATCTTTTCTGAGCTAGAAAATCTCATAAGAGTCTCAATTTCCTGCAGAGACAGAACACACACTTCCCTCTCATCCTCATCACTACATTCAGGAAAATATATTGCTAGCATCCTGTACAGCTGTTCCACTGTTTAATATGTGAAACTGAGTCTCAAAGCACAAGAACCTACAGCAGATTGTAAAAACCACTGGACACATCAGGGACTCTCTGACCTTTAATGAAGATCCTTACAAAAAACATTATTTTATAAAGCCACCAACTTTATGGATATAACCTCCACCCTTCTGCTATCTGACAGAAGGTATCAGAACATCTGGATCATCACTGGCAGCCTCTGTAACAGCTTCTTCCCCCAGACAAGGGGGAACCAGAATGGCAAGCGTCATGTCTGGTGGTGGCAGCATCACGCTGTGGGCATGTTTTTCAGTGGCAGGAACTGGGAGACTAGTCAAGATGGAGGTAAAGATGAATTCAGCAATGTACAGAGACATCCTTGATGAAAACCTGTTCCAGAGCGCTCTAGACCTCAGACTGGGGGAGACGGTTCATCTTCCAATAGTACAACGACCCTAAGCACACAGCCAAGATAACAAAGGAGTGGCTAAAGGACAATTCTATGAATGTCCTTGAGTGACCCAGCCAGAGACCAGACTTGAACATGTCTGGAGAGATCTGAAAATGGGCTGTGCACTGACACTCCCCATCCAACCTGTTGGAGCTTGAGAGGTCCTGCAGAGAAGAATGGGAGAAACTGCCTAAAAATAGGTGTGCAAAGCTTGTAGCATCATACTCAAAAAGATCTGAGGCTGTAATTGGTGCCAAAGGGATGCTTCAACAGAGTATTGAGCAAAGGCTGGGAATACTCATGTACATGTGATTTTTATTTTTTTATTATTTTTTTTAAATAAATTTGCAAAGATTTCAAACAAACTTCTTTTACATTGTCATTATGGCATATTGTTTGTAGAATGTTGAGGAAAATAATGAATTTAATTCTTTAGTTCTCTAGGAGAACATGACAGATGTTGCTGTGGCTGAAATCTGAATTCTGCTTTTTCTGTTTCTAATGTATTTTGACACCTCCACTTTAACAACCATGAACATATTTCACCAAAACTATTTGTAAATGTTTTTAATTTTTATATAATCTTTCCTGGGTTGTTTGCCTACAGAATAAAGGTTGAGTAAAGAGACAAACATGGTGGTAAAAACAGTAAAACTGCTTACAGACTTAGAAACCTTGCTATCTGAGGCAGGGCACAAACTACGAGAATTAATCACTGACCCTTTCATACTACACAACTGTACACATCTGGCCACTTGAGACTAAACTGTAATAAAAATAAATACTCCATCTAATGTCATTTCTGTGACAAACAAAAGCACCTGCTGTGTCAGAAACACTGAACTCATCTGAAACTCTGCCTTTATTGTTCTTTTCACTTCTGATGCTATCTTGAGTACAGGAACATTTTATTTTTTCTATTTAACTACCTGTAACATTGTGTGTTTGTTAGGACTTATCATGAAGGGTTTAATTAAAGTTTGTATAAATATTTCTCTTTATTCTCAAATAAACCTTATTTTCTTACTTAATGGTTCTAACAGTAAGCTGCTTTCTGCTGCACACATGACACACAGAGGAAGGAAAACAAAACAAAACAAATTTCTACACACAAAACCAATAAATACCACTGCAACATACATTTAATCCAGTAAAACTGTCTTAGATAGAATTTCACAGAACAATGAGGAAATGGAACTAAGAAATGTTATAAGTGGAATCCATGGCTTCTTAGGACTATATTTTATTATTATTGCAAAATATTTCTACAGAGATTTATATAAACAGTATTTAGAACAGCACAGTTGTCATGAATATACATAAATACAAGTAGGCGGAGCTAGAGGTGGAGATGTACATCAAATAGTAACACTGGCATTCATTTCTAAAGCTAAAGGTTTGAACTAAACACTCAGGGAAAACAATGTTGTTCCTCTTCGTGGTGTTTTTCACTCTTGCTGATGTTGGTAAGTCATATACACTGTATACAAAAGTATTATTCTTTTCTAATAAGTGAAGACACAATATTTCATGTGAAATGTGTGATTTTTGATTAAAATATCACAATATTGTTGTAATGTTTTTATAGCAGAGGCTGCTGACAATAGCATTAAACCAGATCAAACCAATGTATTTTCAACGGAAGGCAGCAACATCTCACTGTCCTGCACATATACTGGATCAGTTAACAGTCTTCACTGGTATCGACAAAAACCTGGATCAAGACCTGAGTTTCTGCTGCTAATTCTTGAAAGCAGTGAACATGTCACTGAGGCTCAACCACCTCATCCACGATTGTCCATAAAACTAGATAAAATGAGTAAGAAAGTGGATTCTGATCATCTCCTCTGCTGCTGTATCAGACTCTACTCTATACTACTGTGGCTCTGCAGCCCACAGTGACAGGAAATCCAGCTACACTGTACAAAAACCTTCACACAGTTTTGTTATATTGAAAGTAGATTTGAGACATTTACATGCCCCTTTTGATGGATTCTCTCTTTCTCTCTACTGGTCAGGGTCATGGTTGATACAGAGCCTGTCCCACACAGGGAAATAGAGATGAGATGAAATGAGATAGGAAAACACCCTGAATGGGATGTCAGTCCTTTGCAGAGCTCTATACACAAATCCTTTCACACACTCATTCATACAAAAGGGCAATTTCTCCTAGCAAATTTCCTACTGTCATGTTTTTGGATGTGATGCAAAACTGCACACAAACTGACAGTAACCTGAACTCAGCATCAAACTGGGGACCCTGAAGCTGTGATGCAGTAACACTACCTGCTGTGTCACTGTGCTATCAACATTGTTAAAATCCTTCTGCTTAAAGTGTTTTTCTTGTAGTGTGGTGTTGTGTCATTCTTATAATAAAGAAAGATTTCTACTCTCATGGTACAATTCCATATTCACTGATAACAAGTGCACTAAAGACAAGGCTCGGCTCAATCCTCATAGCAGAATAACACAATGCCAGTGGACTCATGAGTCCTCTCTGTTCTGACTGGAGTAATTACACTGTGGATGAAGGGCTTATACACTGCATTATGAAGTAACCACAAACTACCTGGTGTTGTAAATACAGTTTAAATATAAGGTCTAATATATTATTACTAATTCAGAGTTATATATATGTGTGTCTATATGACCTGTTTGCAGGGTTTTATTTATTAGTGTGTTAAGGTTTTACTCTTCAGTGAACACAAGATGGCGCAGTCCACTTATCTTATTGTGGGTCAAGTACTAGAGCACCACACAACCTGCTCACATTCTCTGAGATGATGATGCTACTTTTCACAGTAAAACCTTTGTGACATAGAGTATACTTGTTCTTCTATCATACATACTGCTGATATAATATCCTAACCCCTGTCCCTGGTTACTCTTAGTGCCTAAGCTAATTTCAGAGAGATAGCATTCTGATTAAACAACACAACTGTCCACTTAAGGACTAAACTTTAATAAGAATAAATACTCATCTAATGTCATTTCTCTAACAAACAAAAGCACCTGCTGTGTCAGAAACACTGAAAACTGGAAACTTATCTGTAAATCTGCCTTTACGCTTCTTTATCTTCTTTCCGATGCTATTGTAAGTACAGGAAAGCTTTATTTTTTAGATTTAACTGTTAAAGCTGAGCATTTAGGGATTAATTCAACATTACTTATCTAGTATAAAATATTAATTACCTTCTTATTCTCATGTAAACCTTATTCTATTCCTCTTAGTGGTTCTAACATTAAGCTTCCTGCTGGTGTTCATACAACAATTCTTTAATTTGGAGACAACACTAACATAGTGTTTGCTTAAATGTGCTCTGGACAGGTTCTCCATATGAGGCTGAATGTAAAGGCAGGATGTTTCAGTAAGAATCAACAATCTCACAATAATGTGCTGCTGTGGGCGGAGCTTCATGAACCTTTATGATGTTAACATATCAGTGTAAAGAAAGAATACTTTCCATTCAGCTAAGAGCAGTCATCATGTTCACTGTTATATTCATGTTTTCTGTGGATTTCACTAGTTGAGTAAACACTGACTTTTCATTAGTTCAGAAATTATGTGTAGAATTTGTTACTAATTAGTTTTATTAATTGATTCTGTTGTGTTAGAAAACAGTTAACATTGATTTTTGTATATTCAGAAATTGTGTTTAATTAGATTACTTAGACTTATTAATTAATTGTGTGGCATTAGAAAGCCTGATTGTGTATAAGCTAAATACATTATGTTCTCTTCTCTATGACAGGTGACTCCATGGCAGATTCAATAGAGTGGCTTTTCACTCATAAAGCTGTAGATGAAGGTGATGAAGTTACTCTGTCCTGCAAATACAAATTCAGTGTTTTCAGGAAACAACTACCTGCAGTGGTACAGACAATATCCACAATCTAAACCTGACTTCCTGCTTTACATTTCTACAAATGAGATCTTAGTCAAAACATCCCCCCAAGAATGTCTGCTGCTGTATCAGACTCTGCTCTATACTACTGTGCTCTGGTGCCCACAGTGACAGGAAATCCAGCTGTACTGTACAAAAACCTTTTTTTTATGTTGAAAGCAGTTATGCCAATATGGGAATTTACATGGCCACTTACATGGGGAAAACTTTCTCTTTCCTTATCATGATTTATAACAAGTTTATGTTATTGACATATTTCTTTCTTTCATTCATTCATTCATTCATTCATTCGAAACTATTTTATTTAGTCTTATAGGGTCTCTCTTACTTCAATCAAGGATCCTTACATGAAAGTGTACATTTATATAACCCCCAGTTTTGTGAACAACACCTCCCCCTTCTACCTGACTTGCCTCCCCTGCCATGTGGCAGACAGAATGAAAACATCTGGACAGAACATCTGCCAAACTCTGTAACAGCTTCTTCCCAGACAAAACTAAAATAAATACATCTAATCAGCTTGATATGTGCTCTGTACAGTGTATTGTATATAGAAGTGTACAGATGGCTATGTAAGTTTAAAATCATGAAATGAATTTCCTTCCTGATGTTTTGATCTCTATTTGTAGCTTGGTTTCATTCATTTTATTACTCAAATAAGTGATTACACAGAAGTTAGGAAAACACCCCTTTTCTCCAAAAAAGAAGACAAAAAGAAAAAAATATGGCATCATGATTTGCAAATTTGCATCTTAACAAATTCTGAAACAATATTCTTTGTACTGATGGTTTATTATCATGCATACTTTCATGTTTGGTGAAGGCCAAACAGAGTTTATCACAACAAACACCTCATACCAAGTGTCATGATGGTGGAGGGGGTGATGATTCGGTTGTTTTGCAGCCACAGGCTCTAGAAAACTTTTAATTATTTGGACAACAATGATCTCTACTTTATATTAGAATGTTCTTGAGATAAGTCTGTCTATGAGCTTATGTTGGGCTGAAATTGGGTCATATTAAAGGACAAGAATTGCAAGCACACCAGCAAATTTGTCCCTTTAAGGATGCTGAATCTGAGGACTTGTTATTGCCTAGGTCAATGTCAGAAATGCAGCTAAAAGAAAAATACATGTTATTCTCGTGTAAAGATATGCTGAAATGCTGTAATTATTCCAAATGAAACTGTAAACTTAAACTGTAAACTATTCCCAGCGTGGTGACCAATACTTTTGCTTTAAATATATTGATGGTTCTTGATGTAAACAGTGAATATTGCTATTTAAATGTAGCTCCTGCAGATGGCAGTACAATGACGTGAAAAGACCCTAGAAGTGAACTTGATTGGACCTGGACACAACAGAAACATGTGGAGTGTAACAGTAGCCATGAACATTAAACCTGAACAAAGCTTCAGCACAGATACATGGTGTGTGGAGTGTAGTCTGACTGAAACACTTGAATTATCACAGAAACTTTAAACAGCATTGAGCTTAATACAAGATGCTTATGTATTTGTGCACATGCTCTCAAACACCACCTTGTTAGGGGTTTTATATTATTATAATTTTATGGGGAATTTTTAAATTCTATCAGTCACTACAGTGCCTCTGGTGATTTGTTTAGACTTTAAGGGTGTACTATAAATCTGCTGAAGAATTGTTTGATTAAAAAAAGCACAGTGCAAGCAAAAGATCTAATAAATACATTTGATGAATGCATATTTATTGTCCACATAATAAAGTGACATGCAAAGCAACATTCATAGTGCTTAATAACATTTGGAGTTTATACAAGGTTACATGACAATATTGTCTCCTTTTCATTTTACAGAAATTTCCACTTGTAATATTTGAGATAAAACTACAAATACAATAAAGAGTATATGAAGCCTTACAATTGTAATTACAACAATATATTTTGTAGATTAGAAAACTGTGTGTAATTTACATAATGTGGCACATCCTGCACTCTGATTGGTTAAAACAGAGGGAAGCTGCAGTTGAGGCTTTGTACACAGGAAATGCTTAGATGCTCCACTGAAGACAGAGTAGAAGGACACTTGACATTTACAGCAACATAAAGAGGAGACTTACAGAAGAATAGAGGAAAGTAAAGCATGATGGTTCTCTGTATGATTCTGTTTGTTACCATGTTCCTAGGTAATCTTATATTTTATTTATCCCACATATCTAGTTTAAATGTTTTATAACTAGTAAAGAAATGTTTCCATGTGTGAGTGTTTTAGATTGTAAGCATGTACTGTATGTATACTGTAATAATATAGAATTATAATATTCTGAAATAAATGTCCTCTTCAGGTGAGAGCACACAGGACAGCATTACTCCAACATCTTCTGCTGTCTATGGTAAAGAGGAGCAAGCAGTTACACTCTCCTGTGATTATGAGTACAGTGTTTCTATGAACAATCTACAGTGGTATCGACAATATTCCAATGCATCACCAGAATTCCTCGTTCTGTTGACGGAATCGGGAGCGAATCAGACAGGTGATACTCCTCGTCCTCATTTGTCCGCTAAAGTTCATAAGAGTCTGAAGCGTGTGGATTTGGAGATCTCGCCTGCTTCAGTATCAGACTCTGCACTGTACTACTGCGCCTTGCAGCCCACAGTGACAGGAAAGCCAACTTCACTGTACAAAAACCTACAGAGACCTCAAACATGAAAGTGTTGAAGAATCACAATAAGAAGACTGGAAGCTATGCATAACATCAGCATTTTGATTATTTATTCAATATAAATGTATGTATGTTAACCATATGTGAATACTTTATCTGAATTGAATAGACAAAATATTCTAAGTAAATCCAAATACAGATAGAAATGTTAGGTGTGTGTTTCAAGAAGTCACATGTTCACTCACTCTGCAGTATTAAGTGCAGTTCTCATAAACAATAGTGGCAGGTTTGATGGTTTATTTACTTAATGACAGTGTAAAGATCACATGCTAGAATTTGATTCTGTTCTAGGAATAAAAATGTACATTATTGTTAACTCTTTTGACAAGCAGCTGATTAGATTCAGTTTTTTTTACTGAGCATGAGATTTAATGTGTTCATCATGTATGTCTTTGCAGGATCTTTAATATATTTTTGAGAAGTACAGGACACCTGAAAGAATGTAAAACTAAGAATAAGAAATGTGAAGAATAAAAACACAGTTGCCATCACACAATCAGGAAATAAATAAGCTCTATTGAAATGGTGCTCCATAATCAATTCTTGAGGTGGATGAGCTACAACAGCTAAAGACCACATCAGGTTTCACTCCTGTTCACCAAGAACAGGAACCTAAGACTACAGTGGGCCCAGGATCATATATTAGTGATCCAGGGATTCTGTCCTGAACACATAAATTAAAAATGATCAAATAATGTTAAATCATGAGACACAACACAGATCTCTAACTCTAAGATATGATTAAGAGGTGAAGTCAGATGCAGTGCTTGAACGATCAATAAAAAAAAATGTATGATTTATCTCATGTAGATGTAACACAAAATTCAATAACCTTGAAATGAATTTTAATGTCTAATTCTTAATTAATCAATATGGCTTTCATTATCACACATGAAACTCCCATACAGCTTACTGACAAACAGTAAATATCTGTGTGCTCTATACTGCTATTAATTCCTCACTATATGCTCTTACCTCAGCTCTGAAAATAACCTTCATTTCATTCAAAAAAGAAATTATGCACAACACTTTCAATCATTTGACACAGAAACACAGCTATATAGCACCTGGTCACTAGGTCAAAGTCTTCATCCACATTTGTCATCTTCAGTGTTTGCAGTGTGTGGCATTAAACATTTTTTCTGGGATTTTCTGTGTATTCAAAATGAATAATTTCTGTTACATGTAAGAATTGGGGGATTTCCTTCTATGCTGATTGTGAAACAGTATTTTGTAATATTGCTTGTAATGTGTCCTTCTCTTCAGTGCAGTTTAATCTTCAAGATGAATCTACATTCAGATGAAATTTAGGGATTTGTTAAACACAATATACACTAGATAGGATGTGTACATTGCAGTGAAGCATCACACCATTTGTGTACTATTTAGTATATCTAATGTGGATAGGGGACATACCCCAGTTATTCCACACTAAGAGAATATAGTTATCTACTGCATTTATTGTCATCTCCTCAGTAGAACAGAAGTAATATAAACTTGCTTTCGGCTGCTCCCTGTTCGGGGTCGCCACAGCGTACCAACTGGTCCGCACAGCAACTTGGCCCATTTTTCGGGCTTGGGACCGGCACTGCAACCAGTGGCTGGGAAGCGAACCCGGGCCTTCCGCATGATAGGCAAGCAACCTACCACTGAGCCACCAATGCCTCTCCCTAGTAGAATAGAAGTAATATACTGAAAATAAAAGATAAAAAGAATAAAGCCCAAGGATGAAAATGTTATGGTACATAACACTGAGACTGTCACAGAAACCTGAGTAGTAGTAGTAGCTGGTAATCTGGTAAGCTTTCTCTGGCAGTTGTATGCTTTTTCTGTAATTGTTGTTCCTTAGGGTTCTGTTTGTTCTGCGTGTTATTTCAGATCATTACAGAGGCAGGGTTAGGGTTAGGTTTAGGGTTAGGGTAAATAGGGTTAGGGTTAGGTTTAGGGTTAAATACCTACAATGGTACATAACCTACAATGGTACAAACAACATCCAAAATCTAAACCCAAGTTCCTTTTTTTCATCACTCCAAGTGGAGGTAAAACTGACCCAATGCCACCACGTCTGTCTGCTGAAGTTGATGATAAAACTAAACAAGTGGATCTGATCATCTCCTCTGCTGCTGTATCAGACTCTGCTCTATACTACTGTGCTCTGCAGCCCACAGTGACAGAAAATCCAGCTGCACTGTACAAAAACATTGACACAGTTTTGTTATACGGCAGGTAGATAAACTCAAATAATTTACATTCCATTAAATCATGAAAACACATCATGATTGATGTAGTGGTAGAGACTTACCTTCACTGTTCTGTGGACAGTGTGTAAGAGTGCTGGACAAAGAGAGGAGAACATGGCACCCAGGGACTGATGAATATGCAAAAATACAAGTAGGTGGAGCTAGAGGCGGAGAGGTACATCAAATAGTAACACTAGCATTCATTTCTAAAGAGGTTTTAACTAAACACTCAGGAAAACAATGTTGTTCCTTTTCGTGGTGTTTTTCACTCTTGCTGATGTTGATAAGTCATATACACTGCACACAAAATTATTATTCATTTCTAACTAAGAAGACACAATTTTCCATGTGAAAATGTGTGCTTTATGATTAAAATATCACAATATTGTTGTAATTTTTTTTTATTTCAGAGGCTGCTGACAATAGCATTAAACCAGATCAAACCAATGTATTTTCAATGGAAGGCAGCAACATCTCACTGTCCTGCACATATACTGGATCAGTTTACAGTCTCCACTGGTATCGACAAAAATCTGGATCAAGACCTGAGTTTCTGCTTCTAATTCATGAAAACAGTGAACATGTCACTGAGGCTCAACCACCTCATCCACGATTGTCCCTACGACTTAAAAAAGATCAAGATAAAATGAATAAGAAAGTGGATCTGATCATCTCCTCTGCTGCTGTATCAGACTCTGCACTATACTACTATGCTCTGCAGCCCACAGTGACAGGAGATCCAGCTGCACTGTACAAAAACCTTCACACAGTTTTGTTATACTGAAAGCAGCTCTTCAATGCTTTGGACAAAGTTACATGCCTTTTTGTGGGATTCTCTCTTTCTCTCTACTGGTCAGGGTCATGGTTGATATAGAGTCTGTACCACACGTGAGATAGGAAAACACCCTGAATGGGATGTCAGTTCTTTGCAGAGCTCTATACACAAACCCTTTCACACAGTCATTCACACAAAGGCGATTTCTCCAGAAAAAATCCAGAAAATCACATTGTCTGATTTTCAAAGAATTTATTTGCAAATTATGGTGGAAAATAAGTATTTGGTCACCTACAAAAAAGCAAGATTTCTGGCTCTCACAGACCTGTAACTTCTTCTTTAAGAGGCTCCTCTGTCCTCCACTCGTTATCTGTATTAATGGCACCTGTTTGAACTCGTTATCAGTATAAAAGACACCTGTCCACAACCTCAAACAGTCAGACTCCAAACTCCACTATGGCCAAGACCCAAAGAGCTGACAAAATTGTAGACCTGCACCAGGCTGGGAAGACTGAATCTGCAATAGGTAAGCAGCTTGGTGTGAAGAAATCAACTGTGGGAGCAATTATTAGAAAATGGAAGACATACAAGACCACTGATAATCTCCTTCGATCTGGGGCTCCCACGCAAGATCTCACCCCGTGGGGTACAAAATGATCACAAGAACGGTGAACAAAAATCCCAGAACCACACGGGGGGGACCTAGTGAATGACCTGCAGAGAGCTGGGACCAAAGTAACAAAGGCTACCATCAGTAACACACTACGCCGCCAGGGACTCAAACCCTGCAGTGCCAGACATGTCCCCCCTGCGTAAACCAGTACATGTCCGGGCCCGTCTGAAGTTTGCTAGAGAGCATTTGGATGATCCCAGAAGAGGATTGGAGAATGTCATATGGTCAGATGAAACCAAAATAGAACTTTTTGGTAAAAACTCAACTTGTCGTGTTTGGAGGAGAAAGAATGCTGAGTTGCATCCAAAGAACACCATACCTACTGTGAAGCATGGGGGTGGAAACATCATGCTTTGGGGCTGTTTTTCTGCAAAGGGGACCAGGACGACTGATCCGTGTAAAGGAAAGAATGAATGGGGCCATGTATGGTGAGATTTTGAGTAAAAACCTCCTTCCATCAGCAAGGGCATTGAAGATGAAACGTTGGCTGGGTCTTTCAGCATGACAATGATCCCAAATACACCGCCTGGGCAACAAAGGAGTGGCTTCATAAGAAGCATTTCAAGGTCCTGGAGTGGCCTAGACAGTCTCCAGATCTCAACCTCATAGAAAATCTTTGGAGGGAGTTGAAAATCCGTTGTTGCCCAGCGACAGCCCCAAAACATCACTGCTCTAGAGGAGATCTGCATGGAGGAATGGGCCAAACTACCAGCAACAGTGTGTAAAAACCTTGTGGCGACTTATAGAAAACGTTTGACCTCTGTCATTGCCAACAAAGGTGGCTGACTAAATACATTTTTGCCCCACTGTAAGTCAGTAAGTAAGTTGTAAGTAAGTAATAAAGTAAGTAAGTAAGTAGTAAGTAAGTAAGTAAATAAGTAGTAAGTAAGTTGTAATTAAGTAAGTTGTAAGTAAGTAGTAAGTAAGTAAGTAAGGAAAAGTTTGTAAAAGTCAGAAAGTACGTAAAGAAGAAAAGTAAGTTTGTAAAAGTCAGAAAGTAAGTAAGTCAGTAAATATTTGTCTGTTTTTTACATCAGAAAATGGTGCACCAATCCTGGAAGTACTGCAATACCAGGCCGATGCATGGAGCGGACGGAGCAAGCCCCTTTTCCGGCTCCCAGCTCTAAAAATCCGTTTAATATAGAGTCCTCATATAGAGGACATATCAGATATTAAACTGATAAGAACAGATTTTTTTTTTTTTTTTTTTATTAAATCATTCGTCCAAAACATAACAAAAGCATCTCAAACAACAAAACCCACCACCAACCAAAAGACACACAGACCAAAACAACCCTCATCATTTACATAATTCGGGAAAAAAATAAACCGACCACCCGCCCAAGGCAGTAACCCATAAACAACAAACCCACAACACATTCCCAATATCCCCCACAACAAAACATCATTAAAACAATGTTTTTTAACCCCCCTCCCAAGAGAAGCCCAAAACAAAAGCAACAAAATCTGCAAGAAACAAACAGGAACAAACAGAAACAAAAGAAAAACAAACAAAAACAAACAAAAAGAGGGCTGAGGGAAAACTAACCAAAAAGAAGCCCACCCCCAACCAAACCAAAACCCATAAACAAAACCCTGTCACTACCCCTGTCCCTCTCTGTCTGCCTGGGGCCACCATGGTGCCCCACACCACCGTCACCCCCGAAAAACCACCCCCCCATTACCCCCCACCGACTCCTGCCCTCACGAAACCTTACCCCTCCTCCCCCTACCTGCCTCACCTTCCCCGAGCCTGGCCCGAAACACGTGGGGAACAGGTCGACCTGGCGGACGCGCGGAGTCTGGGCTCCAGATGCATTCGCACCTCGCGCCCCCATAGGAACGCACTTCGCCACAGAGACGGCTTGCCACAACGGGTTGGCTGTCTCCCGGGTCCCATGCACTTCAGTCCCCTGCCGTACAGCACGAGGTCGCTATCTATGCCCGCGCCCTCTTCGGCTGACCACCACTCCGAGGACCCGCCTCCAGAATTGTGCCGCGACGGGACACGACCACAGGGCGTGCTCGACCGTCTCCTCGCCCCCCGCATCCGATCGGACACAGGGGCGTGGGGCTGATGCCGTGCCGGGTAGAGCCGCTCCCTGACAGGGAGGCGTCTCAGAGCCCCCAGCCAGTGCAGGTCTTTACTGGCCCCATCCAACCAGGTGGGCTGCATAGCCGCCCACTCGACCCCTGGCATTTGGGGGTTGGGTCTGGCCCGATTGTGCCGCCCAGCAGTCCCCTCCATCTTTTATACAATTTCCGGTGGTCCAGCACCAGGCCGTCCACCAGACACCAGGGGTGGCCGCGAATAAACTCGGCCACCTTCTGGTAGTGCCACGGGGTGGTCAGTAGACCACGGCGAGGGTCCCCTTCCAAGGGATCACTGCCCGCAATGCAAAGCCGATCCAGAACCTTGCAAACAGTGACGCCATGTGGCCATGGTCTTAAGGGGGATACACGCCACTCCCCTTCCCCCTTTCTCCCGCTCCGTGCACATCGTTGTGCGGGAGACCTGCTCACTCCCCCCCCCCCCCCCCCAAAATGAACATGAACAGGGCGCGCTCCAGGTGCCTCCCCGTCACGAACGGGATAGGGAAGACCAAGGCCAGATGATTAAGGCCCGCGAGCAGGTCCGAACATGCCGCAACTACCCTTCCGGTGAGGGAGAGGAGCACGACTGCACCCGAGCCCCCTTCCGCCACAAACAGGAAGTCGAGCCGCGCGGTGTCACCCCTGGAATTCCTCCAGGTATGGCCCGAAGCCTGCGGCTCGACGCTCCTGTACACGTCCACCAGACCTGCCCCAGCCACGACCTGGGCCAGCTCCCCTCCCCCCTTCCGCCTCTACATCCACATTAAAATCCCCCACCACCAACAGCAGCCTGTTGGTGGAGAGGAGCGGCTCTAAGAGGCGAAAGAACCCGCACCTCTGCCCGACCCTGCACGGTGCGTAGACGGCTATGGCTCGGAACCTTAAGCCCCTGAACGTGCCGTCTACGCACAACACCCTCCCCGGCACTACCGAAACTGCAGCCTCTATGGCCCAGTCATACGAGTTAAAAAGTATTCCCACCCCATCCGCCCTCCCATCCCCTACCCCCCAAACTGATGGCCCGGTACGCCACCCTTCTGAAAAACCCTTCCCCTCAGCCTCAGAACGCAAGTGGCATTCCTGGAGGAATACCACATCAAAAGAAAAGGAACTCAAAGACAAAAATACTGCTACCCTTTTCAGGGGCTGCCTCATTCCCCTCACATTGAGGGTACCCACCTGCAGTGACATCAATCCAAAAAACAAACAACCCACAGCCAGCCCAAAACAAAAGACCCCAACAAACCAGAGAACATTCCCAACCAAAAGTTTCCCCCCTTTCCCCAAACTCGTACCCCCCCACCACTCCCCAGTCCCCGTTCAAGACCCTCATTAGCCCACCACCAGCCCCCCTGCTGTCCCACTAACTTATAGTTCCTCATTGTCTTTCTCTTTGTTCGCACCTCGCCCCGAAGAGCGACATGCCCTCCTAGCCATCACCCAAGTCCACCCGACCTCCTCCATTATCCCCTCCTCCTGCAACTTTTGGTCTGCCCCCGGGCGATCACTCACCAGACCAGAAGGCCGTTTGCCTCCCGCTTCACCCTCGTTGCCTTCGGTTTCCTCCATGCTCCCAGCATCGTCCACTGCGCAGAGATCAAACTCTCTGCCTTCCTCGAGCCGGGACCTCTTTTGCCCCCTTTCCACTGCTGCCGTGCCTGCCACAGGGGACGAAGCACACCCAGGGGGCTCAAGGGGCTCCTGGGGAGGTGCCTGGGCTCCTGGGGAGGTGCTGGGCCGGGGCTCCCGCTTGTCAGGCTGTCCGTAAACTCCATCACGGCCCAGTCTGGGTGGACTGGGCTGGGAGCCACTTCCACGCCCTCGAGGGCCTCCGCCCAATCCACGGGGGTCCAGGTGCTCTGTGTGTCGCCGAAGCCCCCGCTGGCCTCCCCTCCTGTTGTCGTCGGTTCCGCACTCTGCCCCTCAGCCGGCTGGGACTCCAAATGCGGGTCCCCCTCTGCTCCCGCAAACTCGGTGGGCGGGGGTTGTTGCTCCTATGGATGGTCAGCTGCCTCCTCCGCCGATACCCCTGCCTCCCCGACTGCCTCTGGCTCACGTGCCGTGCCCGATCCCGGTGCCAGTCCCTCCTGCTGCTGTCTGGGC
>JAUCMX010000005.1:4599221-4641542 GCA_033459395.1 Hemibagrus guttatus | reverse complement strand
AACATGTTAATATGACTAATTACAATATGTATTTACATGTGTATCATTACATAACTGAATTCCACAATGGGTTCATTCATTAATCTTCAGTAAAGACTTTATCCTGATCAGGGTCACGGTGGCTCCAGAATCTATCATGGACACATTAGGCACAAGGAGGAAACACACCATATCACAGGAGTGGAAAAAGTACTGAGAATCAAGCACATGGACACTAATACACATCATGAAGCATTGCACATTGTTACTGTTTGTGTAAGCCTTTTTTGGCTACTGAAAAGAAACCAATTTGTATTTAGTTAATATTGACTATTTGCATGAGTGACTGACCAAATAAGTATATCCTGTATGTACAATCGATAATGAAATAAATATTGTGTATAGAAGATGAGTTGCAAAAGATGTAGTGCAATTTAGAATGTGAAAGTGTCATGGTTGTCTGTAAGTTCTGGGGGGGTCATCTGGGGGCAAGTGGGGCACTGTTCAGCAGGCTGACTGCAGTGGGGAAGAAACTGTTTTTGTGGCGTGAGGTCCTGGTCTTGATGGACCGAAGCCTCTTTCCAGAGGGGAGGGACCGAAAGAGTTCATTACCGGGATGAGAGGGGTCAGCTGCGATCTTGGCTGCACGTCTCCGGGACCTGGAGAAGTACAGCTCTTGGAGAGATGGGAGACTGCAGCCAATCACCTTCTCAGCTGAGTGGATGACACGCTGCAGTTTGGCCTTGTCCCTGGCTGTAGCTGCAGCAAACCAGACTGTGATGGAGGATGTGAGGACAGATTCAATGATGGCAGTGTAGAAGTTAACCAGCATCTTTACAGGTAGGAGAAACTTCTTAAGCTGCCGCAGGAAATACATCCTCTGCTGAGCCTTCTTGGTGAGGGAGCTGATGTTCTGCGCCCACTTGAGCTCCTTGGTGATGGTGGTGCCTAGGAAACAGAAGGACTCAGCAGATGACACCGGGGAGTCACAGAGGATGACAGGGGGGCGGGGGGCTGGGTCCTTCCTGAAGTCCACTGTCATCTCCACTGTCTTTAGGGAGTTGAGCTCCAGGTTGTTCGTGCTGCACCATGACACCAGACAATCAATCTCACCCCTGTAGGCCGACTCGTTCCCATCAGAGATGAGGCCGATGAGGGTGGTGTCATCAGCAAACTTCAGAAGTTTGACAGACTGGTGACCAGATGTGCAGCCGTTGGTGTAAAGGGAGAATAGCAGAGGAGAAAGGACACAGCCTTGGGGGATCCAGTGCTGATGTGCTGGAGGTCAGAGACATGCGTTCCCAGCCTCACGAACTGCCATCTGTCTGTCAGGAAGTCCGTGATCCAACTGCACATGGAGTCAGGCACATTCAGCTGGAAGAGCTTGTCTCTGAGCAGGGCGGGGATGATCGTATTGAAAGCTGAACTAAAGTCCACAAACAGTATCCTGGCATAGGATCCTGGGGAATCTAGATGCTGAAGGATGAAGTGGAGGGCCATGTTCACAGCATCATCTACAGATCTGTTGGCTCTGTAGGCGAACTGTAGTGGATCCAGAAGAGGGTCTGTGATGTCCTTGAGGTAGGACAACACGAGGCGCTCAAAAGACTTCATGACCACAGAAGTCAGAGCGACGGGTCTGTAGTCATTAAGTCCTGTTATCTTTGTCTTTTTGGGGACTGGGACAATGGCTGAGGTCTTGAAGCAGGCTGGCACGTGGCAGGTCTCCAGTGAGGTGTTAAAAATGTCTGTGAACACTGGGGACAGCTGATTGGCACAGTGCTTCAGGAGGGAGGGGGAGACGGAGTCCGGGCCTGAAGCTTTGCGGGTGTTCAGACGTTTGAACAGTCTATTCACCTCTTCCTCTTTGATGGTGAGAGGTGTCAGGGGTGGAGGGTGGGGTGTTGCTGAGGTGTGGAGCTGTGTGGGTGATAGCTGATGGGGGGAAGATTGGGGGGGGTCAGGACTGTTCCATTGTCTTTCAAAGCGGCAGTAGTACTCATTCAGGCTGTTGGCCAGTCGCAGGTCGTTTACAGAGTGGGGGGCTCTAGGCTTGTAGTTGGTGATCGCTTTAAGCCCTTTCCAGACAGAGGCAGAGTCGTTGGTTTGGAATTGTTGTTGCATTCTCTCACCATGCTCTGTTTTAGCTTTTCTCACCTCCTCGCTAAATCTATACTTAGCCTCCTTGTATTTTCCTCTGTCTCCACTTCTGAATGCGGCCTCTTTCTCTGACCTGAGCCGTCTGAGTTTGGCTGTGAACCAGGGTTTGTCATTGTTATAACTCACCCTGGTGCATGTTGGAATGATGCTGTCCTCGCAGAAGTAAATGTAGGATGACACAGTGTCTGTGTACTCATCCAGACTGTTGGTGGTAGACCTAAAAACATCCCAGTCTGTACAGTCCAAACACCCCTGAAGTTCCCCCACAGCCTCACTGGTCCACTTCTTTGATGTCCTCACAACAGGTTTGCAGAGTTTTAATTTCTGCCTGTATGCAGGAATCAAATGCACTATGATGTGGTCAGACTGGCCCAGTGCGGCACGAGGGACAGCACGATAAGCACCGCTGATGGTGGTGTAGCAATGGTCCAGTACGTTCCCCTCTCTGGTCGGGCACTTAATAAACTGTTTATATTTGGGCAGTTCGTGTGAGAGATTACCTTTATTAAAGTCTCCTAGGACAATAACCAAGGCATCCGGGTTTGTTCGTTCCACACTCTGTATCTCGTCAGCCAGCGCGCGCTGCGCTTCGCACACATTACCTTGTGGCGGAATGTAAACACCGACGAGAATGAACGAGGAGAACTCACGGGGAGAGTAGAAGGGCTTGCAGTTAATGATGAAGGCCTCCAGGTCCGGGGAACAGAGTTGAGACAGTACTTTCACATCATTACACCAACTGTTGTTAGTATAAAAACAGATTCCACCACCTTTTGTTTTGCCGGAGAGCTCTGTGTGTCTATCCGCTCTATAAAGATTAAATCCGCCCAGCTGAAGCGCAGAGTCCGGTATAGCATCACACAGCCACGTTTCCGTGAAGCACAAAACACAAGACGTAGGAAAGTCTCTGTTTTTGTTCATCTGCAGGGTCAGCTCGTCCATTTTGTTGCAAAATTTGTTGAGTTTGAACTCGTTATCAGTATAAAAGACACCTGTCCACAATCTCAAACAGTCAGACTCCAAACTCCACTATGGCCAAGACCAAAGAGCTGTCAAAGGACACCAGAAACAAAATTGTAGACCTCCACCAGGCTGGGAAGACTGAATCTGCAATAGGTAAGCAGCTTGGTGTGAAGAAATCAACTGTGGGAGCAATTATTAGAAAATGGAAGAAATACAAAACCACTGATAATCTCCCTCGATCTGGGGCTCCACGCAAGATCTCACCCCATGTGGTCAAAATGATCACAAGAACGGTGAGCAAAAATCCCAGAACCACACGGAGGGACCTAGTGAATGACCTGCAGAGAGCTGGGACCAAAGTAACAAAGGCTACCATCAGTAACACACTACGCCGCCAGGGACTCAAATCCTGCAGTGCCAGATGTGTCTCCCTGCTTAAGCCAGTACATGTCCGGGCCCGTCTGAAGTTTGCTAGAGAGCATTTGGATGATCCAGAAGAGGATTGGGAGAATGTCATATGGTCAGATGAAACCAAAATAAAACTTTTTGGTAAAAACTCAACTTGTCGTATTTGGAGGAGAAAGAATGCTGAGTTGCATCCAAAGAACCTACTGTGAAGCATGGGGGTGGAAACATCATGCTTTGGGGCTATTTTTCTGCAAAGGGACCAGGCCGACTGATCCGTGTAAAGGAAAGAATGAATGGGGCCATGTATCATGAGATTTTGAGTAAAAACCTCCTTCCATCAGCAAGGGCATTGAAGATGAAACATGGCTGGGTCTTTCAGCATGACAATGATCCCAAACACACCGCCTGGGCAACGAAGGCGTGGCTTCGTAAGAAGCATTTCAAGGTCCTGGAGTGGCCTAGCCAGTCTCCAGATCTCAACCCCATAGAAAATCTTTGGAGGGAGTTGAAAATCCGTGTTGCCCAGTGACAGCCCCAAAACATCACTGCTCTAGAGGAGATCTGCATGGAGGAATGGGCCAAACTACCAGCAACAGTGTGTAAAAAACTTGTGGCGACTTACAGAAAACGTTTGACCTCTGTCATTGCTAACAAAGGGTATATAACAAAGTACTGAGATGAACTTTTGTTATTGACCAAATACTTATTTTCCACCATAACTTGCAAATAAATTCTTTAAAAATCAGACAATGTGATTTTCTGTTGTTTTTTTTTCTCATTCTGTCTCTCATAGTTGAAGTGTACCTATGATGAAAATTACAGGCCTCTCTCATCTTTTTAAGTGGGAGAACTTGCACAATTGGTGGCTGACTAAATACTTTTTTGCCCCACTGTAAGGTCTAATACATAATTACTAATCCAGAGTATGTGTATATGTGTGGCTGTATGACCTGTTTGCACGGTTTTATTTATTAGTGTGTTAAGGTTTTTCTCTTCAGTGAACACAAGATGGCACAGTCACTTATCTTATTGTGAGTCAAGTACTAGAGCACCACACAACCTGCTCACATTCTCTGAGATGATGATGCTACTTTTCACAGTAAAACCTTTGTGACATAGAGTATACTTGTTCTTCTATCATACATACTGCTGATATAATATCCTAACCCCTGCCCTGGTTACCCTTAGTGCCTAAGCTATTTTCAGAGAAGAAATACTAAACTGTCATAGGAATAAGTACAGTAAAAAGTTTTATTTTTCATATTTGACTGTTACAACTGAGCATTTACAGTTTAATTAAGCCTTAATAATCAAATTTTAAAGAAATTATAGTTCTCAAATAAACCTCTTCCACTTAGTGGTTCTAACATTAATCTGCTGGTGTTTACACAACAATTCTCTAATTTAGAGACATCACTAACATATATCATTAAAATGTTCAAGAATGTAATTATTAGAATATATTTTACTAGAATAAATTAATCATTTTCATCTGGACAGGTTCTGAATGTAAAGCCAGGATGTTTCAGTAAGAATCAACAATCTGACAACAACATTGGTGACACTGTCATGTGATGCTGTGGGGTGGAGCAATTTTGAAGCTTTATGGTGTTAACATATTAGATTACAGAAAGATCTCAACTATTTTCAAGCGTAACTGAACTAAAATTGTATTTTTCATATGTAACTATCTCTCCCTGTGTTGTTAGAGCCTTCCAGTCCACCTCACTCCTGAATGTAAAGCCACACACTGCTGACACTGTCATATGATGCTGTGGGGTGGAGCTTCATGAATATTTATGATCTTAACATATTAGTCTTCATAAAGACTTCAGAATATTTCATTCAGTGAAAACCATTCATCATGTTCAGTGTTATATTCATGTGTCTGTGGCTTTCACTAGGTGAGTTTAGAATTTTTGTTATTTTAAAAATATTATGTGTTGAATTAGTGATTAATTAGTCTGTGTGTTGTAAAGACAAAATATGAGTGTGACTTATGCAGTTCTGGCTTTATTATGTAAACATTAAAAACATTATGTTCTCTTCTCTATGACAGGTGACTCCATGGCAGATTCCATAAAGCCACTTTTCACTCAAAGTTGTAGATGAAGGTGATGATGTTACTCTGTCCTGCAGCTACAAAGACTTCAGTGATACTGTACAGAATCTGCAGTGGTACAGACAATATCCAAAATCTAATCCTGACTTCCTTCTTTATATTTTGGAAAATGGAGATCTAAGTCCCAACATTCCCCCAAGAATGTCTGCTAAAGTTAAAGATAAACAAGTGGATCTGATCATCTCCTCTGCTGCTGTATCAGACTCTGCTCTATACTACTGTGCTCTGAGGCCCACAGTGACAGGAAATCCAGCTGCACTGTACTAAAACTTTCACACAGTTTTGTTATATTGAAATCAGCTCTTCTGTTAATTTTGAATTCACATGCCATATTTGGGGAATTCTCTCGATTTATAGAGAGTTTATATTTTTGACTCATGTTGGATTATTACTAGAGATCCTCAGTGATCAATCTGTGCTCTGTTGCTGGTTTTGGATTTTTATTTTTTTATTTTATATTACTATACTGTATGATAACTTTCAAGTTGTTAATCTTTATTAGTTTTTAGTTTCCACGGTCCTTAGGTATGAACTGTAAACTGTTTAATCTGCCTGAATAACATAAAAACTTTGTTGATGCACAAATCTGCTTTAAAGCACAGCACTTGACATCATATAGTCAAGTATGCTGATGACAATACAGTGTTGAGTCTCATCAGCAAAATATTGAGTTTACATACATAGGTGGAGGAGTGTGAGGAAAAGTGTAGGATTAATCCATAGGTGGAACTCTCTATTTCCTGCAGACACATATGAGAAAAAACATTAAAAAAAGAAATAAAAGGCATCCTGTGCAGCTGTACCATTGTTTAATATGAAAAGAGCATTCTGTCTCAGAGCACAAGACACTACAACAGATAGTGAAAAGCACTGAAAACATCATCAGGGTCTCTTTTACTTCAAGCAAGGATCCTTACCAGAAAGTGTACATTTATAAAGCCATCAGTTTTGTGAACATCACGTCCCCCTTCTACCAGACTCTTTCCTCACCTACAATTTGGCAGAATGAATGAGAACATCTGGACAGAATATCTGCCAAACTCTGTAACAGCTTCTTTTCACAGTCAGGCTCAGTAACTGAACTAATATAAATAAAACAATATCTAATCAGCTTGACACGAGTGCAGGATTCTGTATAGGTTTAGTCAGACCACAGAAAATAAATACACTATACCAATACCCAACAGTTTTATGTGTTAATACTGATAAATAAATCAAGTGTTGTAGTAATTCTAGATAATATGCAGATATTGTGCAGCTGATCTTTATTACTTATCAACTGGTCAATAAACATTATTCACCAGCATATAGCTGTTTTTAATTGAACATCACCAGCTAAAGAACCATTTTTTATTTATATTTGAAATTTCTATTAATACTTTGTGTCCATAATGAAAAATAAACAATAACTAAATAAACATTCAGTTGTTTTAATCAATTAAACTAATAATAAAAGAAATATCTGAAAACACTGAAGGTATGGGAAACTTCAAGCCCATCTTTATACACTTATTTTATTTTTTTTAATTAATGATGGTATGTGTAGATAGAAAAGAATTATTCACATGTAAATACCAACAGTTTTTCTTTTGGACAATGTTAGTGTACAGTAAGTGTACAGTATATAGACAGTATTCAATTTTAAGATTATGTAAAAAAACTGAATCATTTTCCAACCTGAATATTTTTCAATTTCCAACCTGAATATTTCTTTAGTTCTATTTATAGCTCAGTTTCATTTATTTAAGTACTCAAGTAATAAGAAATCATGCAGAAGTCGAATTTACTTAAAAATGAATTTATTGTTATTAGTGAGCCAAAATTTCATCCTGAACAGCATCACTTCCTGGGTGTGGCCTTCTAGAGACGTGTAAAGTTCAGCACATACAGCACTATTATACAGAATCCTCACAGAGCTGTGTTCAGAAATGGCTCAACTATACACCTTACTGTACATAGTGAGATACATACCACTGATTCTCACTCTAGTTACAGGTAATTTTAATCAGTTATTAATTATTACAATTATATTTTTTGTCATTCATCATTCAATTCATTGTATTAACAATCACATTCATTTTTCATTCATTTATTAGCTGATGTTTTAGGTATGTTAACAGAAATTCCTTAAATATTTATTTTTCTTTGTATTTATTTATATATTCTTGTTTACAAAAGGCATTGCTGCAGATAAAATTGGGCCGACAGATAACAACGCCAAAACTGAGGGGAAAGAGAGAGACACTGTTACTCTGAGATGTTCATATGAGTCAAGCGGCAGTTATGTTTATCTTCACTGGTACAAACAATATCCTAACAGCGCACCACAGTTTTTACTGTTGAAAGGTGCAAAGTCAGCAAGTTCAGAGTATAATCCCACTGGCTCTCGATTAGAGTCAAAAACAACCCCAGACTCTACTGAACTTATTATTAAAGATCTACAGATCTCAGATTCTGCACTCTATCATTGTGCTCTTCAAGAAAGAGCACAGTAATACAGAGTCACTGAAAGGCTTTACAAAAACATATTGTTTATAAAAACCACAGAAAATTAAAGATACTTCCTTTACCGACTTATCAGTTAACCACAGGCACAAATAACAAATTCGGGTAACAGATGTGACTAAAATAAATAGAAAATGAAAGAAAATAAAAGAGAGATGAGCAATTACACATTATTCACAGTAAATTCTACGATTTAAAAATGATAGATTTTAATGACACTAACAGAAGCATTAAAGTTAGGTGTCATTCAATTAATTCACCTTTTCTGCACAGTTTCCTCAACGATAGAAGTTGCTTTCAGCTGCTCCCTGTTCGGGGTCGCCACAGCGGACCAACTGGTCCGCACAACAACTTGGCAAATGTTTTACGCCGGATGCCCTTCCTGACACAACCCTCCCATTTTTCCAAGCTTGGGACCGGCACTGCATCCAGTGGCTGGGAATCGAACCCGGACCTTCTACATGATAGGTAAGAAACCTACCACTGAGCCACAGTTTCCTCAACGATACACTACATTAATTAAATAAGTCATTGTTGATTCATTCATGATTGGCATCTCTAAATTGTACGTAGTGTGTGATTGCGTGAGTGAATGAGAGTGTGTGTGTGCCCTGCGATGGGTTGGCACTCCGTCCAGGGTGTATCCTGCCTTGATGCCCAATGACGCCTGAGATAGGCACAGGCTCCCCGTGACCCGAGAATAGTTTGGATAAGCGGTAGAAAATGAATGAATGCTTCATTATGTTCATTATGCATGTACATACAAATGTTATTTTGTTAGATTTGCCAGTGGCCCTGAACAGATGTTGGTTTGATTGTACAGATGCAGCGAACGTTAAACAATTGAATAAACATTGTGTCCCATCTAGTGTGTATTTCCTGCTTCATGGCCTGTGGTATTAGGATATAATTCAGATCCAATGCAACCCTGGTCAGGATGAAGCAGTTAATGAAAATGAATAATGAACAAATGAACATTTCTGTCTGCAGCTGCAGGACAATAAGCAGCTGCTTATGTTCTTTATAAGGTAGGTGGGTTTAAACATTATTATATAACATCTGCATATTTAATAGGTTTAAGAGGAAGTAATTCACTTAGGGAACAATAGTTGTGATAAATATGAATAAATATGAGTGGGTGGAGCTAAATGTGGAGATATTAAAGACAGAACATTGATATGTATTTCTAAAGTTCCAGGCCATTAGGAAACACACAAGTAACAATGTTTTCTTCACTACTGCTGATAATGGTATGTGATATTCATTATACATTTAGTTCAATTTCCATGTGCATATTGTCATTTATGAGTAAAATGTCAAAATATCATTGTAATGTTTTTATAGCTGAGGTTTTTGAAGACAGCATTGCACCAGACCAAACCAATGTATTATCAAGTGAAGGCAGCAACACCACACTGTCCTGTAAATATTACTGGAGATAATATAGCATACAGCACTATTATACAGAATCCTCACAGAGCTTTGTTCAGAAATGGCTCAACTATACAACTTACTGTACTGTGAGCTTGAGCAATGGCCTTCTACAAACCCCTCAGAACAGATGGGAGTGTGATTGTAGAACACTGAGTTTGATTGTACAGATACACTTGTACAGATAGAACAGAAGATGAAATGGATAAATAAAGAAATTCCTATAGACAGTAGAAAGTTCATTGTGACTGTCATGCATGCACAATTGATTAATAAAGGTCTTTTACTGTATATATACTAAAACATGACTGTGAGATTACGGATGTCTCTGACGTTTGAGTTAACTCTATTCTGTTCCCACTAGAACTGTGACATTCAGGATTTCCTGAACATAATTTTATCTACCAGTATTTGTTATGTTGCAGCTGCAGGACACTAAGCACCTGTTTATGATGTTTAGAAGGTAAAGTGGGTTTGTTTGTGATTATATAATATGATGTAGTTTTATTAATGTCATAGACACTCTGTCTTTTGGCAATTTTCTTTGCTTGCCATGACACATTTATGCACATTTGGCAATTTCCAAGCTACAGTACCAATAATTCACCTCTTATAGCGGTTTTATTGATATGATCATCTTTCTACATGCTACATAATGATGGGATAGTGAAGTTTTCTTCCCAGATTCCCCCTTTTTAAAACCAAGATACCCCTTTTTGAACAAAGGTATCTTGTCCACCATTTTAATTATTTGGACATTAAGTGTAAAGTACGATTTTGTTAAAATATGCTTCTAGTATTCTTTATTGATCACATATTTAATTGGACATTCATCTTTCATATAAAAACCTCAGATGGAATAGTAAATGAGCCTGGAACATTACTCTTTTTATTTTCAGATGCTTGATTGGATTGAGATCTGGGAAATGTAGTGGCCAAGTCAACACTTCAAACTAGTTGTTGTGCTCCTCAAACCATTCCTGAACCATTTTTCATTGTGGCATGGCACATTATCATGCTGAAAGAGGCCACAGCCATCAGGGAATACTGTTTCCATGAAAGGGTGTACATGGTCTGCAACAATGCTTAGGCAGGTGGTACATGTCAAAGTAATGTCCACACAGATGGCAGGACCCAAGATTTCCCAACAGAACATTGCCCAAAGCATGACACTGCCTCTGCCGGCTCGCCTTCTTCCCATAGTGCATCCTGGTGCCATGTTTTCCCCAGGTAAGTGATGAACACGCATCTGGCCATCCACGTTATGTAAAAGAAAACATGATACATCAGACCAGGCCACCTTCTTACATTGCTCAGTTCTGATGCTCACGTGCCCATTGTTGGTGCTTTTGGCGGTACACAGGGGTCACCATGGGCACTCTGACTTGTCTGCAGTTATGCAGCCCCATACTCAACAAACTGTGATGCACTGTGTATTATGACACCTTTTTAACAGAACCAGCATTAATTTCTTCAGCAATTTGAGCAACAGTAACTTGTCTGTTGGATCAGACCATACGGGCCAGCTTTTACTCCCCACATGCATCAATGAGCCTTGGCTGCCCATGACCCTGTCGCCAGTTCACCACTGGTCCTTCCTTGTACCACTTTTTATAGATACTGACCACTGCAGACTGGGAACGCCCTACAAGAGCTGCAGTTTTGGAGATGCTCTGATCCAGTCATCTAGCCATCACAAATTGGCCCTTAATAAACTTGCTCAAATACTTACACTTGCTCATTTTTCCTGCTTCTAACACATCAACTTTGAGGACAAAATGTTCACTTGCTGCCTAATATATCCCACCCACTAACAGGTGCCATGATGAGGAGATCATCAGTGTTATTCACTTCACCTCTCACTGCTCATAATGTTATGCCTGATCAGTGTACAAAACCAATTCCAAAAAAGTTGGGACACTGTACAAATTGTGAATAAAAACAGAATGCAATGATGTGTTTCAAATTTCAATATTTTATTCAGAATACAACATAGATGACATATCAAATGTTTAAACTGAGAAAATGGATCATTTTAAGGGAAAAATAAGTTGATTTTAAATTTCATGGCATCAACACATCTCAAAAAAGTTGGGACAAGGCCATGTTTACCATTGTGTGGCATCCCCGCTTCTTTTTATAACAGTCTGCAAACGTCTGGGGACTGAGGAGACAAGTTGCTCAAGTTTAGGAATAGGAATGTTGTCCCATTCTTGTCTAATACAGTTAGTTATCTTGTTGTCTAGTTGCTCAACTGTCTTAGGTCTTCTTTGTCGCATCTTCCTCTTTATGATGCGCCAAAAGATCTGGACTGCAGGCTGGCCATTTCAGTACCCGGATCCTTCTTCTACGCAGCCATGATGTTGTAATTGATGCAGTATGTGGTCTGGCATTGTCATGTTGGAAAATGCAAGGTCTTCCCTGAAAGAGACGACGTCTGGATGGGAGCATATGTTGTTCTAGAACTTGGATATACCTTTCAGCATTGATGGTGCCTTTCCAGATGTGTAAGCTGCCTATGCCACACGCACTCATGCAACCCCATACCATCAGAGATGCAGGCTTCTGAACTGAACGCTGATAACAACTTGGGTTGTCCTTGTCCTCTTTAGTCCGGATGACATGGCATCCCAGTTTTCCAAAAAGAACTTCAAATTTTGATTCGTCTGACCACAGAACAGTTTTCCACTTTGCCACAGTCCATTTTAAATGAGCCTTGGCCCAGAGAAAACGCCTGCGCTTCTGGATCATGTTTAGATATGGCTTCTTTTTTGATCTATAGAGTTTTAGCCGGCAATGGCGAATGGCACGGTGGATTGTGTTCACCGACAATGTTTTCTGGAAGTATTCCTGAGACCATGTTGTGATTTCCACTACAGTAGCATTCCTGTATGTGATGCAGTGCCGTCTAAGGGCCCGAAGATCACGGGCATCCAGTATGGTTTTCCGGCCTTGACCCTTACGCACAGAGATTGTTCCAGATTCTCTGAATCTTTGGATGATATTATGCACTGTAGATGATGATAACTTCAAACTCTTTGCAATTTTTCTCTGAGAAACTCCTCTCTGATATTGCTCCACTATTTTTCGCCGCAGCATTGGGGGAATTGGTGATCCTCTGCCCATCTTGACTTCTGAGAGACACTGCCACTCTGAGAGGCTCTTTTTATACCCAATCATGCTGCCAATTGACCTAATAAGTTGCAAATTGGTCCTCCAGCTGTTCCTTATATGTACATTTAACTTTTCCGGCCTCTTGTTGCTACCTGTCCCAACTTTTTTGGAATGTATAGCTCTCATGAAATCCAAAATGAGCCAATATTTGGCATGACATTTCAAAATGTCTCACTTTCAACATTTGATATGTTATCTATATTCTATTGTGAACAAAATATAAGTTTATGAGATTTGTAAATTATTGCATTCCTTTTTTAATCACAATTTGTACAGTGTCCCAACTTTTTTTGGAATCGGGTTTGTAACTTTCAAACTGATAATCTTTACTAGTTTTTAGTTTCCACGGTCCTTAGGTATGAATTGTAAACTGTTTAATCTGTCTGAATAGCATAAAAACTTTGCTGATGCACAAATCTGCTTTAAAGCACATTACAAATCATAGCTTCAAGTATGCTGATGACAACACAGTGTTAATTCTCATCTGCAAAATATTGAGTTTACATACATAGAGAAGGTGGAGGAGTGTGAGGAAAAGTGATTAATCCATAGGTGGAACTCTCTATTTCCTGCAAACACATACAAGAAAAAACCTAAAAAAAGAAATAAAAGGCATCCTGTGCAGCTGTACCATTGTTTAATATGAAAAGAGCATTCTGTCTCAGAGCACAAGACACTACAACAGATAGTGAAAACCACTGAAAACATCATCAGGGTCTCTCTTACTTCAAGCAAGAATCCTTACCAGAAAGTGTACATTTATAACGCCGTCAGTTTTGTGAACATCACCTCCCCCTTCTCCCGGAATCTTTCCTCACCTGCCATTTGGCAGAATGAATGAGAACATCTGGACAGAACATCTGCCAAACTCTGTAACAGCTTCTTCCCCCAGACGGGTCAGGCTCAGTAACTGAACAAATTTATAAATGAAACAATATCTAATCAGCTTGACACGAGTGCAGGATTCTGTATATGTTTAGTCAGACCACAGAAAATAAATACACTATACCAGTACCCAACAGTTTTATGTGTTAATACTGATAAATAAAGCAAGTTTTGGGTAGTAATTCTAGATAATATGCAGATATTGTGCAGCTGATATTTATTACTGAATCAACTGGTCAATAAACATTATTCACCAAGCATATAGCTGTTTTTAATTGAACATCACCAGCTAAAGAACTATTTTTTATTTATATTTGAAATTTCCATAAATTTTTTGTGTCCATAATGAAAAATAAACAATAACTAAATAAACATTCAGTTATTTTAATCAATTAAACTAATAATAAAAGAAATTTTTCTGAAAACACTGACGGTATGGGAAACTTCAAGCCCATCTTTATACCCTTTTTTTTTTTTAAAAATTAATGATGGTATTTGTAGATAGAAAAGAATTATTCACATGTAAATACCAACAGTTTTTCTTTTGGACAATGTTAGTGTACAGTAAGTGTACAGTATATAGACAGTATTAAATTTTTAAGATTATGTAAAAAACTGAATCATTTTCCAACCTGAATATTTTTAAATTTTTCCATGCTGAATATTTCTTTAGTTCTATTTATAGCTCAGTTTCATTTATTTAAGTACTCAAGTAATAAGAAATCATGCAGAAGTCGAATTTACTTAAAAATGTATTTATTGTTATTAGTGAGCCAAGATTTCATCCTGAACAGCATCACTTCCTAGGTGTGGCCTTCTAGAGACGTGTAAAGTTCAGCACATACAGCACTATTATATAGAATCCTCACAGAGCTGTGTTCAGAAATGGCTAAAACTATACAACTTACTGTACATAGTGAGATACACTGATTCTCACTCTAGTTACAATTCGAAAAACCCAAAAGTTAAAAAATCCATTCAGGAGAGCCCCACAAGGGCAACACTAGAAACTTACAGGGTGTAAGACTGACTAGAGCCATCAGGGTTTGCACTAAAAGGGTGTTTGTCAGGATAACCCCCCATCACCAAATGACTCACCTTCGCTGATAACCATCTTACCTTTATTCACCATGACCATTTGGAATCAACATAGTTGTAATTGATTTCAGTTCCTGCTTCTTTTTTTCCTCACAGCGGATAGACACAAATGTGGCCTGTCATTTACTATGACTTTTTTTATTACCCCAATTTGGGGATCTGTGGTTGTCATTCACTAGTCTTCCAAAAGATCCATCTTTTTTGGGAAATGCATCAATACTAAATAAAATAATAAAAGTGGAATAAAAAACACTCATTAAAATGTTATTACTTAAAGAGTATACATCTTCACAAACCTAAGTCATTCAAAATGGGGTTTCTGTTATCTGGTAATTATTGATTTTTATTTATTTATTTATTTTTTTAAACTTACAGTAGGGCATTGGTGGCTCAGTGGTAGGTTTCTTGCCTACCATGTGGTAGGCTAGGGTTCAATTCCCAGCTACTGGATGCGGGTGCTGGTCCCAAGTCTGGACAAATGGGAGGGTTGTGTCAGGAAGGGAAATCCGGTGTAAAACTTGTCCCAAATTTTTTTGTGCGGACCAGTTGGTCCACTGTGGTGACCCAAAACAGGGAGCAGCTGAAAGCAACTTTACTCTTTATTGATTTGTTAACAGTAAAATCTTTTAAAAAAATGATCCAGCATATGTGATTAAAATATCCTGCTTTCATTTATTCATCAGCTACTCACCCAGATTGTTTGATGTCTTAATCAAAATTCCTGTGATCTCTAAAAAAACAATTTATACCACCATTTATTTTATTTAAATTCGCACAGAAATGTACTTTTGAGTCTTAGAGTAGTGTCTTGATTGCATTCCTTCAATGAAATGGGTTCAGCCCTGTTACTCCAAGACAAAAGCACCTTGTTCGATTGGCTGGATAGTGAAAGCTCCCCTTCCTATGAGGACACGTAAGTCAATATCCATTTAATTAGAAGAATCATTGAGGCATCTTTTAAAAAGTAATATTGATACCTTTTTTTGGCATAAATTTACATTTTTTCATTAGTCATGGCTTGCCCCTTGACAACAGTATGTATGATGTTGCATCATCAATGGGCCGTATCCTGGTCTTCTTTTTGAACATTATGGCTCTGGAAAAATCATTTAAAATCTTTACACAAGCAGCCAAAATTTAAAAAAAAAAACTCTAGCCAGCACTATCTAGTGAAATAGCTAAAATCAACAATGGGTCTCTATGTAGCGTGTACCCCAACATTAGCAGAAATGTTGTCTGAACCTAGTGATAAGTATATATATAAATTAGTAGTTTATTAATATACAGAATAAGTTATCGTACTATAGTTGCAAGTAACTGGTGACTTACAAAGAAAAAAATATAATGAAATAAACACTCTCAAATTAAACTTACCCTCTAACTCATAACAATTAGTCCTTTATCTCCCAAAAACAGTGTGACACAGAACAAAATTCTTTCCTCTCACATAAGTAGATCTCACAAGAACCACCTAAACATTGTCTCATTACCTAAAACATTATTTATTTTCAAAATTTTGTGTGGCCATCTACACACTTCTGGGGGGGGTCTGTCAGCTGGAATTGCACCTAGAGGGTGCTCGAGAGCAAAAAACTCCACACACTCATAAATGTTTTTTTCTGCCCTGTGGGCCAAGTAAAAAAAACAAAAAGCATGAGGCATATCGGGGGTGACTCCTGAGCTTGCTAAAATGGTTAAACCGTGTAGGGTCTGGCATTTTGACAGCTCATACCTTTTTTGTTCTCCTGTAATGTTCAACATGTTTGCGGGGTTTTTTATTTTTTAATGTTTTATGGTTTTTCTTTTTGTTAAACCCACAAGATGGCGCAGTCACTTATCTTTTTGTGGGTCAAGAACTAGAGCACCACACAACCTGCTCACATTCTCTCAGATGATGATGCTACTTTTCACAGTAAAACCTTTGCGACATGGAGTATACTTGTTCTTCTGTCATACATACTGCTGATAAAAATTTTTAGAATAAATACTCATCTAATGTCATTTCTTTGACAAACAAAAGCACTTGCTGTGTCAGAAACACTGAAAACTTTACTCTTCTTTCTTTTTCTTCTGATGCTATTGTAAGTACAGGAATGTTTTATTTTTCATATTTAACTGTTAGAGATGAGCATTAAGGGATTAATTTAACCTAAATTATAAAAGTAAAAAATATTAATTTCTCCCGTATATTAAAATATACCTTACACCCAAAAACATATGTGATTAAAATATTTAATCATGTAATTATTAGATTAGATTTCTACTAGATTAAATTGATCATTTTTACATACATACATTACTTCCCTGCTTTAAAGTAAGTGATTGCTTAAATGTGCTCTGGACAGGTTCCCCATATGAGGCTGAATGTAAAGCCAGGATTTTTTCAGTAAGAATCAACAATCTGACAACAACATTGGTGACACTGTCATGTGATGCTGTGGGGTGGAGCAATTTTGAAGCTTTATGGTGTTAACATATTAGATTACAGAAAGATCTCGGCTATTTTCACTGAGCTAAGACCAGTCATCATGTTCACTGTTATATTCATGTATCTGTGCCTTTCACTAGGTGAGTTAACATTGACTTTTTGTTACTGCAGAAATATTAACTATATTATATTAAATATTAGTCTGTGTGGTGATGCAGTGTGAAAATGCAAAAGTGTGTGTCTGACTTAAGTATTTCCTGTTGATTATTTAAAGATTAAAATCATTATGTTTTCTTCTCTATGACAGGTGACTCTATGGCAGATTCAATAGAGCCACTTTTCACTCATAAAGCTGTAGATGAAGGTGACAGTGTTACTCTGTCCTGCAAATACAAAAAGAGTGGTGCATCAGATTACCTGTACTGGTACAGACAATATCCAAAATCTAAACTTGAGTTACTTCTTAATATTTTTCAAACTGGAACTGGAACAATTTCCAACACTGACCCAAGAATATCTGGTAAAGCTGATGATAAACAAGTGGATCTGATCATCTCCTCTGCTGCTGTATCAGACTCTGCTCTATACAAACTGTGTTTCTGCGGCCCACAGTGACAGGAAATCCAGCTGCACTGTAAAAAAACCCTTTCACATAGTTTTGTTATACTGAAAGCATTTTCTACTGAAAATTTTTTAATTTGCATGCCATATTTGGAGAATTCTGTTTCTCTTGCAATTTATATAAAATCCCACTTCTTGGAAACACTGGGAATGAGGGAGGAATGTGAGAAAACCAAAAAAGCCAGAGAAAGCCCATGGGGATACAGTGGGCCACTGCACAGACAGGAACCTGAGCTCAATCTTGAACTAAAGACCATGGAATTGTGAGGCAGCAATCCTACCTGATGTCTTGGTCTGGCAGCTCAGCAGTCCCTAAAAAATAGAAATTAGGTGAATATTTGGCATTCTTTAATGGTATGATATTTAATGGTATGATTTTTAAAGGATGAATTATTAATATAAGTTTTAAGCGTAGTTTTAGATTTTTTTTGCTATTCAGTGTTATTTCTTTAGATACTGAGACCATGATCACTGCTGACTCACAACTCAAGCAACTCAAAACAACATCTTCAGATTTGCTGATGACGCTATAGTGTTGAGTCTCATCAGCAAAATCAGAATCAGAATCAGAAAGAGCTTTATTGCCAAAATATGTTTGCACATACAAGGAATTTGTTTTTTGTGTCACAAGCTCCAGTGCACAGAGATAACAACAACAATACAAATAACAACAACAAAAAATAGAATGAGAAATAAAACTACACATATTTAAATAGGAAAATAAAGTAATTTGTATGTACAGACATATAAATGACATGTCCCCCATGCACAGAGAAGAAGAAGTGGCTTCAAGCAACAATCCACAGATTAAAACAACTACATCACTGTTGATTTTTGGGGAAAAAATTCGTAAATCCCAGAAGTGTCTTAATTTCCTGTAGAGACAGGATAGCCCAAAAACCTCTCTCCCATCCTTATCACTACATTCAGGGAAATAGCATCATGTGCAACTATACTGCTGTTTAATATGAAAGTGCATTCTATCTCAGAGCACAAGACACTACAGCATATTGTGAAAACCACTGAAAACAGCATTAGGGTCTCTCTTACTTCAATCAAGGATCCTTACCCGAAAGTGTACATTTATATAACCCCCAGTTTTGTGAACATCACCTCCCCCTTCTACCTGACTTGCCTCCCCTGCCATGTGGCAGAAAAGAATGAGAACATCTGTACAGAACATCTGCCAAACTCTGTAACAGCTTCTTCCCCAGACAAAACTTAAATAAATATATCTAATCAGCTTGATATGTGCTCTATACAGTGTATTGTATATAGAAGTGTACAGATGGCTATGTAAGTTTAAAATCATGAAATGAATTTCCTTCCTGATGTTTTAATTGGTTTAATTGGTTTTAATTGGCTTGGTTTCATTCATTTTAATACTCAAATAAGTGATTACGCAGAAGTGAGGAAAAAAACCCCCTTTTTTTCAAAAAGAAAAAAAAAATGGCAGCATGATTTGCAAATTTGCATCTTAACCCAAAATTTTGAAACAATATTCTTTGTACTGATGGTTTTTTTATCATGCATATTTTCATGTTTGGTGAAGGCCAAACAGAGTTTATCACAAAAAAACACCTCATTTCCAAGTGTCATGATGGTGGAGGGGTGATGATTCGGTTGTTTTGCAGCCACAGGCTCTAGAAAACTTTTAATCATTTGGACAACAATGGTCTCCACTTTATATTAGAATGCTCTTGAGACAAATGTAAGACCTCTGTCTATTAGCTTATGTTTTGGGGTGAAACTGCGTCATAAAAAAAAGCAAAAATGTCCCTTTAATGAAGCTGAATCTGAGGACTCGATGTTATTCTCGTGTAAAGATATGCTGAAATGCTGTAATTATTCCAAATGAAACTGTAAACTTAAACTGTAAACTATTTTCCCCGCGTGGTGACCAATACTTTTGTTTTAAATATATTTATGGTTCTTGATGTAAACAATGAATATTGCTATTTAAATGTAGCTCCTGCAGATGGCAGTACATGACATGAAAAGACCCTAGAAGTGAACTTGATTGGACCTGGACACAACAGAAACATGTGGAGTGTAACAGTAGCCATGAACATTAAACCTGAACAAAAACTTCAGCACAGATACATGGTGTGTGGAGTGCAGTCTGACTGAAACACTTGAATTATCACAGAAACTTTAAACAGCATTGAGCTTAATACAAGATACTTATGTATTTTTTGCACATCCTCTCAAACACCACCTTGTTAGGGGTTTTATATTATTATAATTTTATGGGGAATTTTTTTTTTTTTTATCAGTCACTACAGTGCCTCTGGTGTTTTGTTTTTGACTTTAAGGGTGTACTATAAATCTGCTGAAGAATTGTTTGATTAAAAAAAGCACAGTGCAAGCAAAAGATCTAATAAATACATTTGATGAATGCATATTTGTTGTCCACATAATAAAGTGACATGCAAAGCAACATTCATAAGTGCTTAATAACATTTGGAGTTTATACAAGGTTACATGATAATATTGTCTCCTTTTCATTTTACAGAAATTTCCACTTGTAATATTGGAGATAAAAATAAAAATACAATAAAGAGTATATGAAGCCTTACAATTGTAATTACAACAATATATTTTGTAGATTAGAAAAGTGTGTGTTATTTACATTTAAAGTGGCACATCCTGCACTCTGATTGGTTAAAACAGAGGGAAGCTGCAGTTGAGGCTTTGTACACAGGAAATGCTTAGATGCTCCACTGAAGACAGAGTAGAAGGGGCACTTGACATTTACAGTAACATAAAAAGGAGACTTACAGAAGAATAGAGGAAAGGGAAAGCATGGTGGTTCTCTGTATGATTCTGTTTTTTACCATGTTCCTAGCTAATCTTATATTTTATTTATCCCACATATCTAGTTTAAATGTTTTATAACTAGTAAAGAAATGTTTCCATGTGTGAGTGTTTTAGATTGTAAGCATGTACTGTATGTATACTGTATAATATAGAATTATAATATTCTGAAATAAATGTCCTCTTCAGGTGAGAGCACACAGGACAGCATTTTCTCCAACATCTTCTGCTGTCTATGGTAAAGAGGAGCAAGCAGTTACACTCTCCTGTGATTATGAGTACACTGTTTCTATGAACAATCTACAGTGGTATCGACAATATTCCAATGCAGCACCAGAATTCCTCGTTCTATTGACGGAATCGGGAGTGAATCAGACAGGTGATACTCCTCGTCCTCATTTGTCCCGCTAAAGTTCATAAGAGTCTGAAGCGTGTGGATTTTTGGGGATCTCTCCTGCTTCAGTATCAGACTCTGCACTGTACTACTGCGCCTTGCAGCCCACAGTGACAGGAAAGCCAACTTCACTGTACAAAAACCTACAGAGACCTCAAACATGAAAGTGTTGAAGAATCACAAAAAAGAAGACTGGAAAACTATGCATAACATCAGCATTTTGATTATTTATTCAATAGAAATGTATGTATGTAACCATATGTGAATACTTTATCTGAATTGAATAGACAAAATATTCTAAGTAAATCCAAATACAGATAGAAATGTTAGGTGTGGGGTTTCAAGAAGTCACATGTTCCCCTCACTCTGCAGTATTAAGTGCAGTTCTCATAAACAATAGTGGCAGGTTTGATGGTTTATTTACTTAATGACAGTGTAAAGATCACATGCTAGAATTTGATTCTGTTCTAGGAACAAAAATGTACATATTGTTAACTCTTTTGACAAGCAGCTGATTAGATTCAGTTTTTTTTACTGAGCATGAGATTTAATGTGTTCATCATGTATGTCTTTGCAGGGTCTTTAATATATTTTTGAGAAGTACAGGATACCTGAAAGAATGTAAAAAATAAGAATAAGAAATGTGAAGAATAAAAAAAACAGTTGCCATCACACAATCAGGAAATAAATAAGCTCTATTGAAATGGTGCTCCATAATCAATTCTTGAGGTGGATGAGCTACAACAGCTAAAGACCACATCGGGTTTCACTCCTGTTCACCAAGAACAGGAATCTAAGACTACAGTGGGCCCAGGATCATATATTAGTGATCCAGGATTCTGTCCTGAACACATAAATTAAAAAAGATCAAATAATGTTAAATTTATGAGACACAACACAGATCTATAACTCTAAGATATGATTAAGAGGTGAAGTCAGATGCAGTGCTTGAACGATCAATAAAAAAAATGTATGATTTCTCTCATGTAGATGTAACACAAAATTCAATAACCTTAAAATGAATTTTAATGTCTAATTCTTAATTAATCAATATGGCTTTCATTATCACACATGAAACTCCCATACAGCTTACTGACAAAAAAGTAAATATCAGTGTGCTCTATACTGCTATTAATTCCTCACTATATGCTCTTACCTCAGCTCTGAAAAAAACCTTCATTTCATTCTAAAAAGAAATTATGCACAACACTTTCAATGATTTGACACAGAAACACAGCTATATAGCACCTGGTCACTAGGTCAAAGTCTTCATCCACATTGTCATCTTCAGTGTTTGCAGTCTGTGGCATTAAACATTTTTCTGGGATTTTCTGTGTATTCAAAATGAATAATTTCTGTTACATGTAAGAATTGGGGATTTCCTTCTATGCTGACTGTGAAACAGTATTTTGTAATATTGCTTGTAATGTGTCCTTCTCTTCAGTGCAGTTTAATCTTCAAGATGAATCTACATTCAGATGAAATTTAGGGATTTGTTAAACACAATATACACTAGATAGGATGTGTACATTGCAGTGAAGCATCACACCATTTGTGTACTATTTAGTATATCTAATGTGGATAGGGGACATACCCCCCGTTATTCCACACTAAGTGAAAATAGTTATCTACTGCATTTATTTTCATCTCCTCAGTAGAACAGAAGTAATATGCTGAAAATTAAAGATAAAAAGAATAAAGCCCAAGGATGAAAATGTTATGGTACACAACACTGAGACTGTCACAGAACCTGAGTAGTAGTAGTAGCTGGTAATCTGGTAAGCTTTCTCTGGCAGTTGTATGCTTTTTCTGTAATTGTTGTTCCTTAGGGTTCTGTTTGTTCTGCATGTTATTTCAGAAACATTACAGAGGCAAGAGCTGACATCACAAGCTAGCAACTAACAAGCTAGCAAACTCACAAAAACACAAGGCCTTGTTGAATAGAATTCCTCAAACAGGCCAGCAATGAGTTTACTTGCTCTTCACTGTACTAGCAACAGCACAATGCAACAGCTAACAACAGCACGATTCAATTCAATTTTTATTTGTATAGCGCTTTTAAAAAATGGAAATTGTCTCAAAGCAGCTTTGCAGAACATAAGAAAGATAAGAAACAAAAAAAAACAGTGCAAAAGTCCTAGATGTTAGACAAAATCATCCCTAGTGAGCAAGCCTGAGGCAACTGTGGCAAGGAAAAAAATCCCTTAGAAAGGTATGAGGAAGAAACCTTGAGAGGATCCAGACTCAAAAGGGAACCCATCCTCATTTTTGGTTGAAATGGAAATGGTTCCAGTACTCATCTCTCATCTACCACACATTGGGTCTGCTTAAAAACACACCCCACACACACACACACACACACACACACACACACACACACACACACACACTTTACAACTTTTCTTTTACATACTGAGTTACATACCACTAATTCTCACTATAGTTACAGCTAATTTATTTTCTTCAAATTACATAATTTTTATTAACACCATCTTTGATATTATTGTCAAGATCAGCAGATGTTTTTCCAAAAACCCCATTGAAATACCTAAGAAAGTGGTTGTTATCCTCTGCAATCCCAAAAAATACTTGTCAAGAAAAAAAAAAATGTATGTTCACATGAAAAAGTTAATAATTAATCATTATAACGTTTCCAGAGAAGCAAAAAAACCCTTTAGTAAGTACAAGAATAACAACAGTTTAAGATTGTGGGCTGACTGAATTATAGTGACAACCATAAAACCAGAACAACATAGAAGCTAGTCCCCACCAAGGAGAGAGAACATGGACACATAAACGCTGCCAAAGAAATGAGCATAGCAAAAATATAATGCACTAGGCCCTATTTAATATAACCCAAAAATAACTGTCTTAACATCAACCAAAAAAATAAACTAATGGTGCCCAGGCTAAGCTAGCAAGAAACACAAGGAGTGACACCTGCACTCTAACATAGTTTGTCTAGATTTGAAAAAAATAAGTAAATGGTGGAATGTAGGTGCACACACAGTCTTACATGTTCTCAAACTAGTGGGGCTAATATAAGTGTAAAAGGGAGTACAAGCAACAAACAAACAAACATTAGACTAGCATGAAAACACTGAACCAATAGTCTGAAACAATGTACTGCATTTTAAACTGGTAGCTCCACCCCTTTTGGTTTTCTTTTGGGTCTTCTCACTGGTCAAGTGTCACCCAGTTAATGGTGATTGCCACAGAGTCCCTTTTTTTTTTTTTTTATTAAATCATTCGTCCAAAACATAACAAAAGCATCTCAAACAACAAACCCAGCCACCAACCAAAAGACCACACAGACCAAAACAAACCTCATCATTTACATAATTCGGAAAAAAAAACCGACCACCCGCCCAAGGCAGTAACCCATAAACAATAAACCCACAACACATTCCCAATATCCCCACACAAAACATCATTAAAACAATGTTTTTTAACCCCCCTCCCAAGAGAAGCCCAAAACAAAGCAACAAAATCTGCAAGAAACAAACAGGAACAAACAGAAACAAAAGAAAAACAAACAAAAACAAACAAAAGAGGCTGAGGGAAAACTAACCAAAAAGAAGCCCACCCCCAACCAAACCAAAACCCATAAACAAAACCCTGTCACTACCCCTGTCCCTCTCTGTCTGCCTGGGGCCACCATGGTGCCCCCACCACCGTCACCCCCGAAAAACCACCCCCCATTACCCCCCCGACTCCTGCCCTCACGAAACCTTCCCCTCCTCCCCCTACCTGCCTCACCTTCCCGAGCCTGGCCCGAAACACGTGGAACAGGTCGACCTGGCGGACGCGCGGAGTCTGGCTCCGGATGCATTCGCACCTCGCGCCCCATAGAACGCACTTCGCCACAGAGACAGCTTGCCACAACGGGTTGGCCGTCTCCGGTCCCATGCGCTTCAGTCCCCTGCCGTACAGCACGAGGTCGCGATCTATGCCCGCCCCCTCTTCGGCTGACCACCACTCCGAGACCCGCCTCCAGAATCGTGCCACGACAGGACACGACCACAGGGTGTGCTCGACCGTCTCCTCGCCCCCGCATCCGATCGGACACAGGGGCGTGGGGCTGATGCCGTGCCGGTAGAGCCGCTCCCTGACAGGGAGGCATCTCAGAGCCCCCAGCCAGTGCAGGTCTTTACTGGCCCCGTCCAACCAGGTGGGCTGCATAGCCGCCCACTCGACCCCTGGCATTTGGGGGTGGGTCTGGCCCGATTGTGCCGCCCAGCAGTCCCTCCATCTTTTATACAATTTCCGGTGGTCCAGCACCAGGCCGTCCACCGGGACACCAGGGGTGGCCGCGAATAAACTCGGCCACCTTCTGGTAGTGCCACGGGCGGTCAGTAGACCACGGCGAGGTCCCCTTCCAAGGGATCACTGCCCGCAACGCAAAGCCGATCCAGAACCTTGCGAACAGTGATGCCATGTGGCCCTCAGTTCCCCTGACCAGCTTGGTCAGGAAGGCCACATGCATCGCCATGGTCTTAAGGGGGATACACGCCACCCCCCCTTCCCTCTTTCTCCCGCTCCGTGCACATCGTTGTGCGGGAGACCTGCTCACTCCTCCCCCCCCAAATGAACGTGAACAGGGCGTGCTCCAGGCGCCTCCCCGTCATGAACGGGATAGGGAAGACCAAGGCCAGATGATTAAGGCCCGCGAGCAGGTCCGAACATGCCGCAACTACCCTTCCGGTGAGGGAGAGGTCCCTCTTGCACCAGCTTTCGGCCCTGGCTTTCAATTTGCTCAGGGTGATGTCCCAGTTCTTCTGGGCGCTGTCCTCTCTCCAGAAGACAACACCCAGGATCTTGAGACCATCCTGGCACAAGACGAACCCCCCCGGGACGTCCGATCTACCGGCCCACGCCCCTGCGTACAGGACCGCGGACTTACTGTGGTTGATGCGGGCCCCCGTGGCGTCCGAGAATGCCTCCAGGATACCGCTCACCGCTCGGAAGTCCTCGTCCCGGCCAAGGAACAAAGTCGCATCGTCAGCGTACACTGACACCTTGGCCCTCGTTCCTCCTGCGCCAGGGATATGGAGTCCCTGGAAAGCAGGTTCCCTTCTCAGCCGCTCCGCCAAAGGCTCCAGATACAAGACATAGAGCAGTGGCGATAACGGGCAACCCTGCCTCACCCCTCCTCGTTGCTTGATCAGCCCGGAGCAGTGCCCGTTCACGATGACACGGCTGACCGCCCCTGCATACAGCAGTCGGACCATGGCGACGAAGCCCGGACCAAAGCCCATTCGGCGCAACAGCGCAAACAGAAACGCGTGCGAGACGCGATCAAAAGCCTTTTCCTGGTCCAGACTCAGGAGCGCCAGTGGCACCCGGCGCTGATCAGCCCACGCCAACGCGTCTCTGACCAGCGCCAGGTTCATGCCGCACACCCGTCCGGGAACCCCACAGGTCTGATCTGGGTGAACGACCCGGGCCATCACCTCTCTCAGATGCAGGACCATGAGCTTGGCCAGGATCTTATAATCGACCGTCAACAAAGTGATCGGTCTCCAATTGGCCAACTCGGTCCTGTCGCCTTTCTTGTACAGGAGGGTGACATACCCCACCAGTGCCGAAGGAGGCAAAGCCCCAAACCTTACAGCCTCTCTATAGACGGCCAGCAGATCCGGACCCACCACCGGCCAGAACGTGTGATACCATTCTGCCGGCAGGCCGTCTCCGCCAGGCACAACGCCCGTCTTTAGGGAGAACATGGCTCGCTCCACCTCCTCCAGAGAGATCTCCCTCTCCAGGTCTGGAACACTTTCCTCCGGCATCCTGCCGGCCACAGCGTCCAGAAAGACCACCGCGCAGTCGTCCTCTGTCGCAGTCGTCCTCTTACCCCGAAGAGGTTGTTGTAGAAGGACCTAGCCACTTCTAACATATCTCCGGGCGACGTCACCACATCGGGGCCCGACCTCGGGCCCCCTCAATGTACCTAGGGTTAGGGTTAGTACCTACGCTGGCGGCTTCGCACGCTACTAAAAAAGTAACGTGTCGGGCGCTCGTCCTCCTCCAGCGCCTCCCTACCCGCCTGGACAAAGTGGCTGCGGGCCTCAGCCTCGTAGTGGGCTCGTAGAGCCTCCCCTAGCGTCTCTGAGTCGCCCATAATCGCCGGCTTTCCAGGCCTCACACAGCTCCCTGGACCATGTCTCGGCCCCTTCCCTCCTCCTCCTCGCCATCTCCTGTCCCCACCAGCGGCACAGGATGGCGACTCATCTCTTGAGGTCCTCCCACCACTCGATCTGGGTGGTGTAGAGGCCTCTTAGACGCCTCCACCCGGCGTAGAGGTGGCAAAACACTTTACAGAAGGAGGGGTCCTGCAACACGGTCGTATTCAACCGCCAGAAACCCCTTCCTCTCTGTTCCACCTCTAGCTCAATGCCCCCGACCACCATACAGTGGTCGGAGCCCCAAAAGGGCCTCAAGGAGCACGACTGCACCCGAGCCCTCTCCGCCACAAACAGGAAGTCGAGCCGCGCGGTGTCACCCCTGGAATTCCTCCAGGTATGGCCCGAGGCCTGCGGCCCGACGCTCCTGTATACGTCCACCAGGCCTGCCCCAGCCATGACCTGGGCCAGCTCCCCTCCCCCTTCCGCCTCTACATCTACATTAAAATCCCCCCCCACCAACAGCAGCCTGTTGGTGGAGAGGAGCGGCTCCAAGAGGCAAAAGAACCCACGCCTCTGTCCGACCCTACACGGTGCGTAGACGGCTATGGCCCTGAACCTCAAGCCCCTGAACGTACCGTCTACGCACAGTAGCCTCCCTGGCACCACAGAGACTACTGCCTCTATGGCCCAGTCAAAAGAATTAAAAAGTATGCCCACCCCATCCCCCTTCCCGCCCCCCTACCCCCCAAACCGATGGCCCTGCTTCCCACCCCTTGGAAAACAACTCCCCCTCAGCCTCAGAACTTAAATGGCACTCTTGCAATCAAACGTAACAGAACGAAGACTGAGGTACACCGCCGCCCTTTTGAGGGGTTGCTTAAGACCCCTCACATTGAGTGTCGCGAGTACCACAGCCATCATATAAAAAAACAAAACATACCAAAACCAGCCACCCGCAAGTACCCCCCCCCCCCAAGCACCCTGCCTGCCCCTTCCCCACTCCCCACTCCCCAACCTCCCTAATCCCTCGAACACCCTCCACGGCCTCCCCCCCAGGGTGCCCACTTTAGCATTCTCCATGGTCTGTGCTCCCTGGTGCCCCCTCTACCCTTCCCACCCGACGACCTGGTCTTTCTGGCCAGGACCCGTGTCCATCCCTCCTCGTCCTGTGAGCAGACTCCCCCGCCCCCACCAGGTTGCCCCAAATTGTCCGCGCCCACCTGGGAGTAGTCGCCTCTCTCCTCGCTCTCCACTCCCGTCGGCGCCGCTTCCACCACCGCCATGATTTCAAACTCCCAAACCACCTCCGGATGGGCCCTCTTGGGAACCCTGTCGTCCGCCGTCAGGTCTGCCGCTCTGATCTGGCCCCCCTTTGGGCGCCCGGCCTCTCCCACCCGATCCAGCTCCTGCTCAGACTCTCCCTCCTCCTCCAGGCCGTCCGAGAAGTCCATGAGGGCCCAGTCCGGCTGGACCGCCCTCGGCGTCTCCTGCTGCCCTTCCAATATCTCCGCCCAGCTCGCGAGGGTCCAGGCCTCCCCGGTGGTGGTCGCCGCCGAAGCTGGCCAGAGGTCCGCAGATGTCGCAGTGTCTCCCTGAGCCGCCTCGGACGGCCTTCCCTCCTGGGGGGGCACCAGCCTGCTCCACCGCTCCCTCCTCCATTGTTGCGTGCGCCTCCTGTCGGGAATCGCCCGGCTGCTCCGCCAGTTCTACTGGTTTTTGCCCGCTCGGGCCTTGCTTGACCTCGCTCCGTACGGCCGCCTCGGGCACCCCCGCTGCGATGTCCTCACCAGAAAAGAGGCTCGCGAAGGTGCCTTTGCGTGAGGGGCACTGCCTGAAGAGGTGCTTCTCACTTCCACAGAGGCTGCAGGTCTTCGGGGTGCTGCACTCCGCTGCCAGGTGCTCCTCCGACCCGCACAGCCGGCACCTCCGTCCAGTGCAGGCCTCTTTGGTGTGCCCGGCGGCACCACACTTCCAGCAGCGCAGGGGTTGGCCTGGGTAGTGGAGGAAACCCCTGTTTGGGCCGAGCGCGAAGCTCCCCGGAGGGTGCAGCAAGCCACCAGGGGACGCCGGGTCCATCTTCAGCTTCACGAGGAACCGCCGCTTCCCGTTCCAGATACCAAAGCGCCCCTTGTTTTTTTTCCCCCCTGCCGACACCGAGGCACAGTACCTCCCCAGAAAGGCCCTGATGTCCTCATCGGCAATGTAGGGGTTGTAGATGTGGACGGTCACCGGGACCTCATCCATAGCGAAAAGCGGGACGAAGCAAAGGCCCCGCAGCACCTCTTCCTCAGGCCGACGAGAGCACTTCCCAAAGAAAGCGGAGCAGTCCGAGAAGGCGGAGAAGGTCACGTCCAGGAATCCCACCGCCGTGAAGTCCTGGAGGCAGAGCAATTTTCCTGGAGAAATCCCGGCGAAGTCCCTCAGGATCCGGAGCACAACCCAGTCCCATCCGAAGCGCTTTTTCACGTCCTCAGCCACATCCGGCCGGAGCTGGATCCTTACTGAATGACGAAGCCGCACCACACGGGCCGGCCGACGGTCACCTTCTCTCTCCATGGCTACCCTTGATCTTAGCCGATAGGCCGAGAAGCGATAGCCTGTTATTCCCTTTGCTTGCCGGACAGTCGCAGGCCCCACTTTATCATGCATATGGAAAAAGCAAATGACAAAAAAGGGCCCAATCTCTAGACACTCTGATGTTGAACCATTCACAGCTTTGCCATAGCAAAGCCCACAAAAATATGTCAAACTCATTGAAGTTCCTCTCCACGGAAATCTTTAGTAAAAGGCGAAAGATTTGTGCGTGACTGAAGAGAAACCCGAGTAATAGAGACACAGGACCAGCGGGCCCCGGGGAAAAACGTAGTCGGAGGAGCACGAAGCTGGGTGAGGGTAAGTCCAGCCCCTTTGCTTTGTGGAGTGGAAAAGGGGTGAGGAAACGTTGACGAGGAACAGTCGACAGTGATGAGCAGAGCATGGCAAAAATGGGCTAGGGAAAAGTGTGGGTTGATGGTAGAGGGAATGAAGTGTTTGGACCTACTTGTAGAAAAAAGAGATGTGATTATGGAGAGAGTGAGTGAGTAAAGTATGGTGAAGTAACGTAAAGTAAAGTAAAGTAAAGTAAAGTCAGTAAGTAAGTCAGTCAGTAAGTAAGTCAGTCAGTCAGTCAGTCAGTAAATAAATAAATCAGTCAGTAAGTCAATCAGTAAGTCAGTCAGTTAGTAAGTAGTAATTAAGCAAGTAAAAGTTTGTAAAAGGCAGAAAGTAAGTAAAGAAGTAAGTAAGTTTGTAAAAGTCAGAAAGTAAGTAAATATTTGTCTGTTTTTTACATCAGAAAATGGTGCACCAATCCTGGAAGTACTGCAATACCAGGTCGATACGTGGAGCGGACGGAGCAAGCCCCTTTTCCGGCTCCCAGCTCTAAAAATCCGTTTAATATGGAGTCCTCATATAGAGAACATATCAGATATTAAACTGATAAGAACAAAATTTTTTTTTTTTTTTTTTTTATTAAATCATTCGACCAAACCATAACAAAAGCATCTCAAACGACAAACCCACCACCAACCAAAAGACACACAGACCAAAACAAACCTCATCATTTACATAATTCGGAAAAAAAAAAACCTGCCCACCCGCCCAAGGCAGTAACCCATAAACAAAAAACCCCCACAACACATTCCCAATATCCCCACAACAAAACATCATTAAAACAATATTTTTTAACCCCCCTCCCAAGAGAAGCCCAAAACAAAAGCAACAAAATATGCAAGAAGCAAACAGGAACAAACAGAAACAAAAGAAAAACAAACAAAAACAAACAAAAAGAGGCTGAGGGAAAACTAACCAAAAGGAAGCCCACCCCCAACCAAACTAAGGCCCATAAACAAAAACTCCTCGCTACCCCTGTCCCCCCTCGGTCTGCCTGGGGCCACCATGGTGCCCCCACCACCGTCACCCCCCCAAAAACCACCCCCCATTACCCCCCCGACTCCTGCCCTCACGAAACCTTCCCCTCCTCCCCCTACCTGCCTCACCTTCCCGAGCCTGGCCCGAAACACGGGGGAACAGGTCGACCTGGCGGACGCGCGGAGTCTGGCTCCGGATGCATTCGCACCTCGCGCCCCATAGAACGCACTTCGCCACAGAGACGGTTTGCCACAACGGGTTGGCCGTCTCCGGTCCCATGCGCTTCAGTCCCCTGCCGTACAACACGAGGTCGCGATCTATGCCCGCGCCCTCTTCGGCTGACCACCACTCCGAGACCCGCCTCCAGAATCGTGCCGCGACGGGACACGACCACAGGGCGTGCTCGACCGTCTCCTCCCCCCCGCATCCGATCGGACACAGGGGCGTGGGGCTGATGCCGTGCCGGTAGAGCCGCTCCCTGACAGGGAGGCGTCTCAGAGCCCCCAGCCAGTGCAGGTCTTTACTGGCCCCGTCCAACCAGGTGGGCTGCATAGCCGCCCACTCGACCCCTGGCATTTGGGGGTGGGTCTGGCCCGATTGTGCCGCCCAGCAGTCCCTCCATCTTTTATACAATTTCCGGTGGTCCAGCACCAGGCCGTCCACCAGACACCAGGGGTGGCCGCGAATAAACTCGGCCACCTTCTGGTAGTGCCACGGGCGGTCAGTAGACCACGGCGAGGTCCCCTTCCAAGGGATCACTGCCCGCAACGCAAAGCCGATCCAGAACCTTGCGAACAGTGACGCCATGTGGCCCTCAGTTCCCCTGACCAGCTTGGTCAGGAAGGCCACATGCATCGCCATGGTCTTAAGGGGGATACACGCCACTCCCCTTCCCCCTTTCTCCCGCTCCGTGCACATCGTTGTGCGGGAGACCTGCTCACTCCTCCCCCCCCCAAATGAACGTGAACAGGGCGCGCTCCAGGCGCCTCCCCGTCACGAACGGGATAGGGAAGACCAAGGCCAGATGATTAAGGCCCGCGAGCAGGTCCGAGCATGCCGCAACTACCCTTCCGGTGAGGGAGAGGTCCCTCTTGCACCAGCTTTCGGCCCTGGCTTTCAATTTGCTCAGGGCGATGCCCCAGTTCTTCTGGGCGCTGTCCTCTCTCCAGAAGACAACACCCAGGATCTTGAGACCATCCTGGCACAAGGCGAACCCCCCTGGGACGTCCGATCTACCGGCCCACGCCCCTGCGTACAGGACCGCGGACTTACTGCGGTTGATGCGGGCCCCCGTGGCGTCCGAGAACGCCTCCATGATACCGCTCACCGCTCGGAAGTCCTCGTCCCGGCCAAGGAACAAAGTCGCATCGTCAGCGTACACTGACACCTTGGCCCTCGTTCCTCCTGCGCCAGGGATATGGAGTCCCTGGAAAGCAGGTTCCCTTCTCAGCCGCTCCGCCAAAGGCTCCAGGTACAAGACATAGAGCAGTGGCGATAACGGGCAACCCTGCCTCACCCCTCCTCGTTGCTCGATCAGCCCGGAGCAGTGCCCGTTCACGATAACACGGCTGACCGCCCCTGCATACAGCAGTCGGACCATGGCGACGAAGCCCGGACCAAAGCCCATTCGGCGCAACAGCGCGAACAGAAACGCGTGCGAGACGCGATCAAAAGCCTTTTCCTGGTCCAGCCTCAGGAGCGCCAGTGGCACCCGGCGCTGATCAGCCCACGCCAACGCGTCTCTGACCAGCGCCAGGTTCATGCCGCACATCCGTCCGGGAACCCCACAGGTCTGATCTGGGTGAACGACCCGGGCCATCACCTCTCTCAGACGCAGGACCATGAGCTTGGCCAGGATCTTTTAATCGACCGTCAACAAAGTGATCGGTCTCCAATTGGCCAACTCGGTCCTGCCGCCTTTCTTGTACAGGAGGGTGATGTACCCCACCAGTGCCGAAGGAGGCAAAGCCCCAAAACTTACAGCCTCTCTATAGACGGCCAGCAGATCCGGACCCACCACCGTCCAGAACGTGCGAAACCATTCTGCCGGCAGGCCGTCTCCGCCAGGCGCAACGCCCGTCTTTAGGGAGAGCATGGCTCGCTCCACCTCCTCCAGAGAGATCTCCCTCTCCAGGTCTGGAACACTTTCCTCCGGCATCCTGCCGGCCACAGCGTCCAGAAAGACCGCCGCGCAGTCGTCCTCTGTCTGTCTTACCCCGAAGAGGTCGCTGTAGAAGGGGCCTAGCCACTTCTAACATATCTCCGGGTGACGTCACCACATCGGGGCCCGACCTCAGGCCCTCAATGTACGACCTACGCTGGCGGCTTCGCACGCTACTAAAAAAGTAACGTGTCGGGCGCTCGTCCTGCTCCAGCGCCTCCCTACCCGCCTGGACAAAGTGGCTGCGGGCCTCAGCCTCGTAGTGGGCTCGTAGAGCCTCACTAGCGTCTCTGAGTCGCCCATAATCGCCGGCTTTCCAGGCCTCACACAGCTCCCTGGACCATGTCTCGGCCCCTTCCCTCCTCCTCCTCGCCATCTCCTGTCCCCACCAGTGGCACAGGATGGCGACCCGCCTCTTGAGGTCCTCCCCACCACTCGATCTGGGTGGTGTAGAGGCCTCTTAGACGCCTCCACCCGGCGTAGAGGTGGCGAAAAAACTTTACAGAAGGAGGGGTCCTGCAACACGGTCGTATTCAACCGCCAGAAACCCCTTCCTCTCTGTCCCACCTCTAGCTCAATGCCCCCGACCACCATTTCAGTGGTCGGAGCCCCAAAAGGGCCTCAAGGAGCACGACTGCACCCGAGCCCCTTCCGCCACAAACAGGAAGTCGAGCCGCGCGGTGTCACCCCTGGAATTCCTCCAGGTATGGCCCGAGGCCTGCGGCTCGACGCTCCTGTACACGTCCACCAGACCTGCCCCAGCCACGACCTGGGCCAGCTCCCCTCCCCCTTCCGCCTCTACATCTACATTAAAATCCCCCCCCACCAACAGCAGCCTGTTGGTGGAGAGGAGCGGCTCCAAGAGGCTAAAGAACCCACGCCTCTGTCCGACCCTACACGGTGCGTAGACGGCTATGGCCCTGAACCTCAAGCCCCTGAACGTACCGTCTACGCACAGTACCCTCCCTGGCACCACAGAGACTACTGCCTCTATGGCCCAGTCAAAAGAATTAAAAAGTATGCCCACCCCATCCCCCTTCCCGTCCCCTACCCCCCAAACCGATGGCCCTGCTTCCCACCCCTTGGAAAACAACTCCCCCTCAGCCTCAGAACTTAAATGGCACTCTTGCAAAAAAAGAACATCAAACGTAACAGAACGAAGACTGAGATACACCGCCGCCCTTTTGAGGGGTTGCTTAAGACCCCTCACATTGAGTGTCGCGAGTACCACAGCCATCATATAAAAAACCAAAACATACCAAAACCAGCCACCCGCAAGTACCCACCCCCCCAAGCACCCTGCCTGCCCCTTCCCCACTCCCCACTCCCCAACCTCCCTAATCCCTCCAACACCCTCCACGGCCTCCCCCCCAGGGTGCCCACTTTAGCATTCTCCATGGTCCGTGCTCCCTGGTGTCCCTCTACCCTTCCCACCCGACGACCTGGTCTTTCTGGCCAGGACCCGTGTCCATCCCTCCTCGTCCTGTGAGCAGACTCCCCCGCCCCCACCAGGCTGCCCCAAATTGTCCGCGCCTACCTGGGAGTAATCGCCTCTCTCCTCGCTCTCCACTCCCGTCGGGGCCGCTTCCACCACCGCCATGATTTCAAATTCCCGAACCACCTCCGGACGGGCCCTCTTGGGAACCCTGTCGTCCGCCGTCAGGTCTGCCGCTCTGATCTGGCCCCCCTTTGGGCGCCCGGCCTTTCCCACCCGATCCAGCTCCTGCTCAGACTCTCCCTCCTCCTCCAGGCCATCCGAGAAGTCCATGAGGGCCCAGTCCGGCTGGACCGCCCTCGGCGTCTCCTGCTGCCCTTCCAATATCTCCGCCCAGCTCGCGGGGGTCCAGGCCTCCCCGGTGGTGGTCGCCGCCGAAGCCGGCCAGAGGTCCGCAGATGTCGCAGTGTCCCCCTGAGCCACCTCGGACGGCCTTCCCTCCTGCGGGGCGCCAGCCTGCTCCACCGCTCCCTCCTCCGTTGTTGCATGCGCCTCCTGTCGGGAATCGCCCGGCTGCTCCGCCAGTTCTACTGGTTTTTGCCCGCTCGGGCCTTGCTTGACCTCGCTCCGTCCGGCCGCCTCGGACACCCCCACTGCGATGTCCTCACCAGAGAAGAGGCTCGCGAAGGTGCCTTTGCGTGAGGGGCACTGCCTGAAGAGGTGCTCCTCACTTCCACAGAGGCTGCAGGTCTTCGGGGCGCTGCACTCCGCTGCCAGGTGCTCCTCTGACCCGCACAGCCGGCACCTCCGTCCAGTGCAGGCCTCTTTGGTGTGCCCGGCGGCACCACACTTCCAGCAGCTCAGGGGTTGGCCTGGGTAGTGGAGGAAACCCCTGTTTGGGCCGAGCGCGAAGCTCCCCGGAGGGTGCAGCAAGCCACCAGGGGACGCCGGGTCCATCTTCAGCTTCACGAGGAACCGCCGCTTCCCGTTCCAGATACCAAAGCGCCCCTTGATTTTTTCTCCTGCCGACACCGAGGCACAGTACCTCCCCAGAAAGGCCCTGATGTCCTCATCGGCAATGTAGGGGTTGTAGATGTGGACGGTCACCGGGACCTCATCCATAGCGAAAAGCGGGACGAAGCAAAGGCCCCGCAGCACCTCTTCCTCAGGCCGACGAGAGCACTTCCCAAAGAAAGCGGAGCAGTCCGAGAAGGCGGAGAAGGTCACGTCCAGGAATCCCACCGCCGTGAAGTCCTGGAGGCAGAGCAATTTTCCTGGAGAAATCCCGGCGAAGTCCCTCAGGATCCGGAGCACAACCCAGTCCCATCCGAAGCGCTTTTTCACGTCCTCAGCCACATCCGGCCGGAGCTGGATCCTTACTGAATGACGAAGCCGCACCACACGGGCCGGCCGACGGTCACCTTCTCTCTCCATGGCTACCCTTGATCTTAGCCGATAGGCCGAGAAGCGATAGCCTGTTATTCCCTTTGCTTGCCGGACAGTCGCAGGCCCCACTTTATCATGCATATGGAAAAAGCAAATGACAAAAAAGGGCCCAATCTCTAGACACTCTGATGTTGAACCATTCACAGCTTTGCCATAGCAAAGCCCACAAAAATATGTCAAACTCATTGAAGTTCCTCTCCACGGAAATCTTTAGTAAAAGGCGAAAGATTTGTGCGTGACTGAAGAGAAACCCGAGTAATAGAGACACAGGACCAGCAGGCCCGGGAAACGTAGTCGGAGGAGCACGAAGCTGGGTGAGGGTAAGTCCAGCCCCTTTGCTTTGTGGAGTGGAAAAGGGGTGAGGAAACGTTGACGAGGAACAGTCGACAGTGATGAGCAGAGCATGGCAAAAATGGGCTAGGGAAAAGTGTGGGTTGATGGTAGAGGGAATGAAGTGTTTGGACCTACTTGTAGAAAAAAGAGATGTGATTATGGAGAGAGTGAGTGAGTAAAGTATGGTGAAGTAACGTAAAGTAAAGTAAAGTAAAGTAAAGTCAGTAAGTAAGTCAGTCAGTAAGTAAGTCAGTCAGTCAGTCAGTCAGTAAATAAATAAATCAGTCAGTAAGTCAATCAGTAAGTCAGTCAGTTAGTAAGTAGTAATTAAGCAAGTAAAAGTTTGTAAAAGGCAGAAAGTAAGTAAAGAAGTAAGTAAGTTTGTAAAAGTCAGAAAGTAAGTAAATATTTGTCTGTTTTTTACATCAGAAAATGGTGCACCAATCCTGGAAGTACTGCAATACCAGGTCGATACGTGGAGCGGACGGAGCAAGCCCCTTTTCCGGCTCCCAGCTCTAAAAATCCGTTTAATATGGAGTCCTCATATAGAGAACATATCAGATATTAAACTGATAAGAACAGAAACTACACTGGGTCTTAGCCGATAGGCCGAGAAGCGATAGCCTGTTATTCCCTTTGCTTGCCGGACAGGCCGAGGCCATGCCTTTCCAGGCACATGGAAGGTCACATGACAGAATAAGGCCGACCCCCTGGACACTCTGACGTTGAATCATTTACAGTTGGATGAGATTAAGTCCAGCCCCTTTGTTTGGTTGAGTGGAAAATGGCTGTGAAACAGCTGAACAATGGCTGTGGAACAGCTGAACAATGGCTGTAGAACAGCTGAACAATGGCTGTAGAACAGCTGACAGTGATGAGCACAGTTTGGCGACAATAGGCTGTACAGGTTAGCTAGGCAGAGGGATCGAGATGGGAAGGATGTGCAGCAAGTTAGAGTTATTAATGATAGAGATGGAAGGGTGCTCACAAGTGAGGAGAGTGTACAGAGGAGATGGAAGGAATACTTTGAGGAGCTGATGAATGAGGAAAATGAGAGGGAAAAAAGAGTAGGGGTGAACTCTGTGGAACAGAAAGTAGATAAGATTAGAAAGGATGAAGTCAGAAAAGCTTTGAAGAGGATGAAAAGTGGAAAGTCAGTTGGTCCTGATGACATCCTGGTGGAGGTCTGGAAGTGTCTGGGAGAGGCAGCAGTTGAATTTTTAATGTAGTTTGTTCAACAGGGTTTTACAGGAATGGAGAAGAAGTGTGTTAGTGCCGATCTTTAAGAATAAGGGTGACGTGCAGAGTTGCAGCAACTATAAAGGGATAAAGTTGATGAGCCATACAATAAAGCTATGGGAAAGAGTAGTGGAAGCTAGGTTAAGGAAGGTAGTGGAAATTTGTGAGCAGCAGTATGGCTTTATGCCCAGAAAGAGCACAACAGATGCAATTTTTGCTCTGAGAATTTTGAGGGAGAAGTATAGGGATGGTCAGAGGGAGTTGCACTGTTTGTTTGTAGACTTGGAGAAAGCGTATGACAGGGTGCCAAGAGAAGAGCTGTGGTACTGTATGAGGAAGTCAGGAGTAGCAGAGAAGTATGTGTTCAGACTGTGCAGGACAGTGGTGAGGTGTGCTGTAGGTCACACAGAGGAGTTCAATGTGGAGGTGGGACTGCATCAGGGATCGGCTCTGAGCCCCTTCCTGTTTGCTATAGTGATGGACCAGTTGTCAGAGGAGGTCAGACAGGAGTCTCCTTGGACAATGATGTTTGCAGATGACATTGTGATCTGTAGTGAGAGCAGGGAGCAGGTTGAGGAAAACCTGGAGAGGTGGAGGTTTGTGCTGGAGGGAAGAGGAATGAAAGTCAGTCGTAGTAAGACTGAGTACATGTGTGTGAATGAAAGGGAGGGAAGTGGAACAGTAAGGTTACAGGGTGAAGAGGTGAAAAAGGTACAGGAGTTTAAGTACTTGGGGTCAACAGTCCAGAGTAATGGAGTGTGTGGGAAAGAGGTAAAGAAGCGAGTGCAGGCAGGTTGGAATGGGTGGAGAAAGGTGTCGGGAGTTCTGTGTGATAGGAAAATATCAGCGAGAATCGAGGGGAAGGTGTACAGGACAGTGGTGAGACCGGCTGTATGGTACGGTTTAGAGACAATGTCAATGAGTAAGAGACCAGAGTCAGAGCTAGAGGTAGCAGAGCTGAAGATGTTGAGGTTCTCTTTGGGAGTGACAAGATTGGACAGGATTAGGAACGAGTACATCAGAGGGACAGCTCATGTTGGATGTTTGGGGGACAAAGTTAGGGAGGCCAGATTAAGATGGTTTGGACATGTTCAGAGGAAGGAGAGTGAGTATAATAGTAGGAGAATGTTGGACATGGAGCTGCCAGGCAGGAGGCAAAGAGGAAGGCCAAAAAGCAGGTATATGGATGGAATTAATGAGGATATGAAGCTAGTGGGTGCAAGTGTTGAGGATGCAGAAGATAGGGATAGGTGGAGAGAGATGATTCGCTGTGGCGACCCCTGAAGGGAAAAGCCAAAAGAAGAAGAATAATAATAAGAAGAAGACACTAGATAGGCATCACACCATTTGTGTACTATTTAGTATATCTAATGTGGATAGGGGATAGCAACTAGGGGATAGAGAATATATGCTGCATTTATTGTCATCTCCTCAGTAGAACAGAAGTGATATACTGAAAATAAAAGATAAAAAGAATAAAGCCCAAGGATGAAAATGTTATTGTACACAATACTGAGACTGTCACAGGACCTGAGTACTAATAGTAGCTGGTAATCTGGTAAGCTTTCTCTGGCAGTTGTATGCTTTTTCTGTAATTGTTGTTCCTTAGGGTTCTGTTTGTTCTGCATGTTATTTCAGATCATTACAGAGCCAAGAGCTGACATCACAAGCCTTAGACCACTCAGCCATCCTAACACATTAAGCCTCCATAGATTGTCAAGCTCAGTAGCTGAACTAATACCATTTAAACAATATCTAATCAGCTTGACAGGTCCTCTGTTAAAGTGCAGGATTCTGTATAGGTTTTGTAGTACCACAGAAACTAAACTACACTATTCCAATACTCAACTGTTTTATTTGATAATACTGATAAAGCAAGTGTTGTAGTCAGAAATTAGACTGCTAATCTTTGTTACTTAATCAGCTGTTCAGCTGGTCAGGTTACACTCTACAGTGGTGGTTAATGGCTCATATAATGTAGGAGCCATTTTTTGTATTGTACAGATTTTGTTGTCCACTGCTTGGCGTTAAACCATAGTATGACTAAAGCTCCTGTGTAATGAGTCAGGTGACTTTCGTAATTGGGAAGCACATGGTTTTTGACCGTGCTAAAGGGTTATTTGCTAGGATGTGGATTATGCAGTATGTGGATATGTGCTGCGTTTTCAAGATATGAACTTTATGTACACATGTTGATGAAGGAAGGAGAAGCAAAGATTGAGGCTTTGTTTATTCACTTGAACAAAATAAAGACATTCTGCTTGGATCCACATTAGTATGCGTTAAATACGTGCTCACTCCTGTTTAAACACTAATGTAAAAATGTTTATTTTTTCCAATTTACATTCGTATCACTTGATCACCACTCTCTCACTGACTGAAATTTCTGAAAATAAATACCAGACCTGGACATGCTGATTTGAATAAATCCTAATATTAAGACTTGACTCTTGAAAACTTGCCATTTTTAAATGAATGTATTGAGAGACTGAAACGCTAACTGGTGTAATGATGTAACTTACTGAAAGAGTCACTGAGAACTTCAGTAAATGAATCTGAGCGAATCTTTTTGGTGAACGGAATCAAAAGATCCCACAATAACTGTTTTTATAATGAAGAATTCATCAATACACATACATTTTCATTCATTCATTGTCTGCCGCTTATCCGAACTATACTCGGGTCACGGGGAGCCTGTGCCTATCTCAGGCGTCATAGGGCATCAAGGCAGGATACACCCTGGACGGAGTGCCAACCCATCGCAGGGCACACACACACTCTCATGCAATCACACACTACAGACAATTTAGAGATGCCAATCAACCTACCATGCATGTCTTTGGACTGGGGGAGGAAACCGGAGCACCCGGAGGAAACCCCCGAGGCACGGGGAGAACATGCAAACTCCACACACACATGACGGAGGCAGGAATCGAACCCCCAACCCTGGAGGTGTGAGGCAAACGTGCTAACCATTAAGCCACCGTGCCCCCCACACATACATTTTAAAAATTTTTATTTTTATAACATTTTATTTGTCTTTTATACTGCTGAATAAACTACTACATAGAAGCAGAAACTGCAGTAAAATAAAGCAAACCAAAACTAGTTTATTAGTGTGTTATTATTATTTTTTAAACCATTGTAGTATAGCAAAACAATGAAGATGCAGGTTTATTTGTAGACAACTTTTTTGCAGTGTTCAGTGTGAAAAGTTAACATTTGGGTCACAACCCTGAATTCAGTTTTAACACTGAACACTGTTACACACACAGAGAGCACAGATTATCAGGTATACTCTTGTCATGTAATGGAGTGCAAGCAGAGACTCTAGCAAAAGCTTGTGAAAAGGAAAAAACAAAAGTGTGAAGCAAAGACAGAATTGTCTATTAAATGTTCTGAGTGGTTTAAAATGAATAAAAGCGCCAAGATATTTTTACCCTTTATATCTTTTTATTGAGGAATAAATATTTTACAATGATAAAATAGCACGTCTGATGCAGTGGGTTTTGAAGTAACAGTGTTTTTGTTCTGTATTGTATTAGTGACTCAGTTCACTGTCACTGATACTGTGAAGTGATGATCTGTGTAAAGTTACACTACAACAGCATCACTTCCTGGGTGTGGCCTTCTAGAGACGTGTAAAGTTCAGCACATACAGCACTATTATACAGAATCCTCACAGAGCTGTGTTCAGAAATGGCTCAACTATACAACTTACTGTACATAGTGAGATACATACCACTGATTCTCACTCTATTTACAGGTCATTTATTTTCATTAGTTACATAATTGTATTAATTATCGATACATTTAAGAATGAAATGATCTCTTACATTTTTTTTGTTTGCTTGCAAAATACTTAACAGAATTTTTATGTTCCATTAAACAGGCAGTTTTGCAGATAAAATTGGACCAAAGGATGAAGATGCCAACATTGTCAGGAAAGAAAGAGACACTGTTACGCTGAAATGTTCATATGAGACAAGTAGCAATGACATTTATCTTTGGACACTTGTGCAATGGCCCAGTGGCCTAATGGATAAGGCATCAGTCTTCGGCGCTGAAGATTATGAGTTCCCACCTGGGTCAGATTACAGAGACGTCTGTTGAAACTGCACTTTAGTTCTATAACAACTGCTGTTCCCTGCTGCTCCACATCACATTCATGATATGTTCTTGCACATGCGTGAGCAAGAGAAACACCTAAATGGACCTAGAAAGCTAAACACTAACGGATAAATCGTCAGCCTATGGGGATTGTGGGTTGGAGTGGTCAACTTATAGTTAGAACTGAGAAAATTGGCAACTGCCCTTTAGTTCAGCAACCTTTACTGTTTTCTGCAGGGCCTAATCACTAAATGTTTCGACAAGTAGCCATTTTACTCTTGCCACCATGCAGCAGTGGTTTAGTGGTATCATGCAAGATTCCTAGTCTTGTGAAACAAGTTCGATTCCCGGCTTTCATGCTGTGAGATGAATTTGAGGCCTCTTGATGGAACTTTCTGTTATATGTTCCAAGCTGCTGCTATTCCAAGTTAAGGTCTCCAAGATTCCTTGCCTTGCACAGAGTGTTTTGGGGGAGTGTTGCTTTCAAAGTCTTGTATGAAGTCCTGCATTGTTTCCTGCAGGTCCACATGACTTAATCAACTGACAGTGTAAATGTTGAGTCAGCCTGTCAAAGGCAA